>CM022951.1:11517182-11620857 GCA_012931725.1 Litsea cubeba
AGCAGGCAGCCTAGAATGGTGTTCTACTAATGTAATCCCTAAAATCTCTCATTCTCCATCTAAAATTTCTCCATCTCTCCTCCCTAAAATCTCTCTTTAATACTTTCATCATTATCAAGCATTCATGGGTCCCAGCCCGCATCAGATTATTTCATGGACGGTTAGAATATAGATGGTGGACCCCATTCATATTGGGGGTCCCACTTAAATAGGTTAGGTTTGGTCAATTTGAGAGGTCTATGATCATTTGATCTTTATCAATCAATTCATGGGTCCCGGCCCGCATCATTTGATTTATGGACGGTTAGAATAAAGATGGTGGACCCCATTCATCTGGGTCCCACTTAAAAATATTTGGTCAATTTTTTAGGTCTACGATCATTTGATCCTTTGATCTTTTTTAAATCAATTCATGGGTCCCATCACGCATAATATGGTTTTATGGATGGTAGAATAGAGATGGTGGACCCCATTCATCTGGGGGGCTCCACTTAAATAGGTTATATTTGGTCAATTTGCGAGGTCTATGATCATTTGATCCTTCGATCTTTATCAAGCAATTCATGGGTCCATCCCGCATCATATTGTTTCATGGATGGTTAGAATATAGATGGTGGACCCCATTCATCTTAGGGGTCCCACTTAAATAGGTTAGGTTTGGTCAATTTGAGAGTCTATGATCATTTGATCATTTGATCTTTATCAATCAATTCATGGGTCCCGACCCGCATCATTTGATTTTATGGACGGTTAGAATAAAGATGGTGGACCCCATTCATCTGGGTCCCAGTTAAAAATATTTGGTCAATTTATTAGGTCTACGATCATTTGATTCTTTGATCTTTTTAAATCAATTCATAGGTCCCACCCGCATAATATGATTTTTTGGACGGTTAGAATAGAGATGGTGGACCACCATTCATCTAGGGGGGTTCCACTTAAATAGGTGAGGTTTGGTCAATTTGTGAGGTCTATGATCATTTGATCCTTTGATCTTTATCAAGCAATTCATGGGTCCAAGCCCGCATCATATGGTTTTATGGATGGTTATAATATAGATGGTGGACCCATTCATCTTGGGGGTCCCACTTAAATAGGCTAGGTTTAGTCAATTTGAGAGGTCTATGATCATTTGATCTTTATCAATCAATTAATGGGTCCCGGCCCGCAATCATTTGATTTGATGGACGGTTAGAATAAAGATGGTGGACCCCATTCTTCTGGGTCCCACTTAAAAATATTTGGTCAATATATTAGGTCTATGATCATTTGATCCTTTGATCTTCTTATTCAATTCATGGGTCCCATCCCGCATAATATGGTTTATGGACGGTTAGAATAGAGATGGTGGACCCCATTCATCTGGGGGGGTTCCACTTAAATAGGTTAGGTTTGGTCAATTTGTGAGGTTTCTATGATCATTTGATCCTTTGATCTTTATCAAGCAATTCATGGGTCCCAGCCCGCATCATATGGTTTTATGGACGGTTATAATATAGATGGTGGACCCCATTCATCTTGGGGGTCCCACTTAAATAGGCTAGGTTTAGTCAATTTGAGAGGTCTATAATCATTTGATCTTTATCAATCAATTAATGGGTCCCGGCCCGCATCATTTGATTTTATGGACGGTTAGAATAAAGATGGTGGACCCCATTCTTCTGGGTCCCACTTAAATACATTAGGTTAATTTGTTAGGTCTACGATCATTTGATCATTTGATCTTTCTTAATCAATTCACGGGTCCCATCCCGCATATATGGTTTTATGGACGGTTAGAATATAGATGGTGGACCCCATTCATCTTGGGGTCCCACTTAAATAGGTTAGGTTTGGTCAATTTGAGAGGTCTATGATCATTTGATTATTTGATCTTTATCAATCAATTAATGGGTCCCAGCCCGCATCATATGATTTTATGAACGGTTAGAATAGAGATGATAGACCCCATTCATCTTGGTCCCACTTAAGTATATTAGGTCAATTTGTTAGGTCTATGATCATTTGATATTTCTTAATCAATTCATGCCTCACCTAAAGAATAAAATATTTGAAAAAAAAAACATAAAGATCAAATTAGCAACAAAATAAAGACTCACAAGTTTACTAATAATAAATTTATTAAAAATAATTCATATCAGTCTATGCATTTGGTTGTTTCGTGGTTATCCACGGGGTGTTTTGCTAGTGTATATCTATTGATGAGTGAAACAAATCAAAAGAGAGATTATTGGGATATATATTAATTGAATAGATAGAATATGAGTTTGTTTGAATTTGAATTTGATGAGATGAGATAATTGTGGCTGTGATTTGGATAAGAGGATATTTAGAGAGAGGTAGCGCCCACATCAAAGCCAAAACTATGTACGTTTTTCGAAGTAATTTATTGAAAGAAGAACTCATGGTTGCTAATGTGGCGCCTTCTAGGCATCATCCATATGAGTGGATCCGGTGATTGGAGTTGTTTCAGGGCGACACATTGCGTATAAAATTTGGTTTTGGGCTTTTGCCATTTCTCTGGGTTTAAGCTTTTAGGACCGGGCTTGGGCTGAACAATTCTGGACCGATAACCGACCCGTGACGAGATGGCTTGAATAACAAAACACAGCTAAAGTTGAGCCAACCATAATCTTATATTTTGCCTATGCGAGTCCAGAACCCCTTGAGGGCATGTTTGTGTAGAGATAACTTTTCATGAAAAGATGAAACTTGCCACGGTCATCAAATTCTATGGTTTTTAATACCTTATAAAAGTTTTACGAGGAAGTTAAAAATTCATGTTGGTGCAAAAAAAAAAATTCTCGGTGAAATTGATGTTGTTTGGTGCAGCTATGGATTTCTTTAATAAAAACTATATTTAGTGAAAACTACTGGGTGGGTGAGTGGGTGGGTCTATGTGTGAGGTGGGAGGGAGGGGGGACTTCCCATAGGAAGTCTTTTCCATGCCAAAGACGGACAAAAATGACGTGGCGAAAAGGACAGTTCCACGAAAAAACTGTCACATCAAACATGAAAAAGAAATTTTTCACATAAACCATATCCTACATAAACCATATCCTTTTTCGACGGAAAGAGGCTACACAAGTGTGCCCTAAGTGTCTGACTTCTATTTCTTTTAATAATAAAAAGAGTGGAACTCACTCCACCTTGGGCTCACTTAAAAAAATCGAAGTGCTCACTGGATGTCCACATATTTTAATCCATTGGTTGCGCTATAGGGTCGAATCAATAATTAGTGACGCAAATAACACAATTAGTATGGGACCAACTCCCACTAATGTAGGATTTGGAGATAAAAAGAGGACATATATATTGAGCAGTTGATGTTTTAAATAAATAGGTACATGACAGCTTTGTTTTTCATCCTCGTCCTCATCCTCATCCTCATCCTTCATTAAGAAGTCGATGTATTATATATATTAAAGTAAAGGAATAGGTGGTTGTGAGGAGGTGTCACCTCATCTCTAAAAAATCTCTCATTTCAGAAAAATATCACACAGAGCTTTGAGTGGGAGAGATAGGCTGTGAGGGGTGCCACGTCATCCCTAAAAAGTCTCTCATTTTAAAGAAATATATAAGAAAAAGTGGGCCACCACACTCATCTAAAACAAATCTCCCTAAATCTTCCCATTTCGTTCAAAATTTTATAAAGATAATAACTCACATCTTTATCATATCTCCTATAATTTCTCTTCTTAGAAGTTGATAATACCGTGGGATATTTCTTTCAAGTTAAGGGGGTGTTTGGAAAGAGTATATTCTTATAGATTTTAAGATATTTTTTATATGTTAGATTATAATATTCTATTTTTATTTGGTAGTGTTTGGAAAGAGTATATTATAAGTTACAATATTAGATTTTCTTTAGAAAAGTTGGATATTGCTTCTTTAGGGGAGAGGTGAATATTGGAGATTCTAAGATAATGCATCTTTCAAAACACGGGAGGGAATATTTTGATATGTTTTCGATATGTCAAAACCGGAGGGAAACTTCCCGGGCAACTATTTTGGTGAGACATATATCCTGCAGCTAAGAAGAAATTCTCTCTTCTTCATTCCCACTCTTTCCCTGCAAGGTTTTTCTCTCCATCCATCAGGCATGTGCTCCTTTTTTCCTTCTCATTTTTTGGCTTTCTCTTCCTTTCTTCTTTTTCTTGAGATTTCCTGTTAATTGCTTTGCAATTGCTCTGGTAGCTTGTAATGGTTTCTCTGTCGACTTTGTTTCGTTACATAGCCCACAAACTCGAGTATTCCGTCTCTCTCTACGGGAAGGCCTCTCTCAATCTACTCTTGTTCTATTCATGAATTCTCTTTTGGGGTCTGTTCAATATATTATCATCGTTTACTGCATGTTTCTTTTGTGTCGATTATCTTCTTCTCCCATTGGTTCTTCTCCTTTTATCTTAATGTCGGGCGAAAGATAAATTTTCTTTGGTTGGTGGGTGTTCTCGCATATTTCAGATCTTTTCTTTGTTGGTGTGTGTTGTGTTATTCTTTAATGGGTCTTTCTTCTTTTAGCTGGATGTTAGGGGTTTTCTCTATATGCTTTGATGAGTACAGATATGTTCTATTTTTTTTTTATGCCCTCTGCCCCTTTCGCCTTTTCCATCTTGATTTCTGTATGTTTAGATGAGTAGCATGGGGACTTTTATCTATCTTGACATGTTTGATATTGGATTGCTGTTGTTGTATGCTAGAATGTGGTGTTTTGTACCGTTTTTCTGTTGGATTTTTTTTTTTTTAGTGTGGACTTTGATGAATCAAATTTATTCTTCCGGATTCCTATCCCAAGCCTAGCTCTTGTCGATTTCCTAGAGTTGTCTGTTTATTTGATTCAAGGGAAAGATTTTAACGTTTCTATTGGTTTTGTCTCTTGGGTTTTTCTTTGATTTATGATTGGTGTTTGTTTGTTGATGCCATTTCACTGAAAAGTTGGTTGTTGATTGTTTTCTTTTCATATTTCCTGTTTACTCAATTCTCAATGTACTTGATTACAAATGTTTTACATGAAAGTTATTTTCTCTGATTTTTAACTATTTGAATAACTTATGAATACATTTTCAATGATTCTGGTGCTTGGCTTTAGTCTTTCTTCATCGCAGATGGTACTTTATAATGCTTGGTTTACTAAAAGTTTGTACTGTGTTGCCAACTTATCATCTTATAAGTTGTGTTCCCGTTAAATGTTATGGATGCATCCAGTCTTAAGCTAGAGAGCAATCGATCCGTCTCTGAAACATATAACGGGAATCACATGCCCTGGGTTGGGTGAGTACTCTATCAAGCAAGAATGAGTTGGGTTATTGACGAGTCACTAGCGTCAGAGAAAATCTCCAAGAAAGAACTTAAAATTGTTTTGTAGGCATGAACCTTTGCTAGGTCAGCATCCAACTTATGCGTAGAACCAGCGCTAGCAAGTATAATATGCCCACCTTATTTAAGATGGCTCCACTGGAAGTTACTTGACACACTATGCCATCTTACCCAAGCTCACTTAGCTACTTTTATCAAAATAATGGGGAGAGGACAAGTGTGGGTGGGTACACTACCTTGTAGTCTAAATGTAAGGGAAAGATTTACCAATGCTATCCAAACTTGAGATATTGTGGTTTCATCTCAATGCAGCAAAATTCATATTCAAAATCTCGAGACAATGCATTCTCCTCTTTGAGATTTGTGTGAAACTGTGAACTGTGGTAGGCAGAAAGGGAGGAGGAATGCATTCAGTGTTCCACACTTGAACAGTGTGGGAGAATAAGTTATGGGTTTACATCCATTAGACTGGAAAATGATCGGCGAAACCATTTGTTGGTTTCATATATGTTTTTTTCTTAGACAATGGAAGATCTAAAACAGAAAGAGGTTCTGACGTGGATCTCTGTTCCTTATGCATCCTAGAAGTATAAATTTTACCACATGAAACACAAGTACAAAATATGAGCCCCACATGATAACATAGTCCACACGTTCCATTCTTCAATTTTGCCTAATATCGAGTACTCACAAATCTGTATAGATTTTAACCATTCTACCTGGCTTCATAACCATTGAAATCCTCCAATCCACGGCCATTTACCCTGTTTTTTATTTTATTTTATATTTTCAATGTAAGTGGAAACATTTTTAGTAGAAAATCAACTTTACTTTGAGTAGCAGCGTTCAATAGCCATTGAAATTATTTTGGAATGTTTCATCATTGAATTTTGAATTTTCTGCAGTAGCATTCTTCTCTTGTTATTTTTATAAATTTTAAATCATGCTCTACTAACTTCTCAGATTTGAACTTTATATGAGTATGGTTACACTGTTTCTTGAAGTACATAAATTTCTAATTGAATGCATTTTTTTTTAGATGTCGTCACTCCCATCTAACTCTAGATGTGCAAATAGAGTACATTGGACACCATCACATGATTCATTTGCAGTGGGATTTTTAGTTGAACAAAAGAAATTAGGACGTTTTTCAGACAATGGATTTAAAAAAGAAGTGTGGAAAAAATGTTTAGATGAATTGAATAAACGATTTGATATATCAGTTACTCCAACACAATTGAAAAGTCATATGACTGACCTTCAAAAGCGATATCGTATTGTTAAATCAATAAGAGAGCAAAGTGGATTCAGGTGGGATGATCTTTTGCACATGTGCACAGCAGATGATGATGTCTGGAACCGTTATATTAAGGTATAAATGCAACTTTATTGTATTTATAAAATATAAAAAGTACATGTATAATAGCCTTTTTAATTAATAATAACTTTTATATTTTTATTGTAACAGGCACATCCTGAAGCAAAAATCTGGCGGAGAACACCTTTTCCACTTTATGATGAACTTAGCATCTTATATGATGGTGATTATTAGAATAAATTTAAATAATAATTTAATGATATTTTAAAATAGTATATAATATAAATTTATTTGGTATTATTAGGTGCTTTGGCTGAGGGTAGACGAAAGATGTCAAGCAGTGTTCCGTTTACTCAACCTCTTACAGAAGAACAGATTTCAAGTCATAATACAAGTGATCCCAAAATATTATTTCCTGATACTGATGAACGGCTTGAAGATATTAATTCAAGTTCTGATGATGATATGGGAATTGAACATATGAATCGCAATCGTCCTCGTGCCATTAAAACTACAACTGCTCCACGACAGAAACGATTCAAAGCAACAACGGCTGATAGGCTTTGTGAAGAGATATCGAAGATGGTTGCATCAGCAGATAGACTTAATTCAGTAAGCTCAATACCACCTAAAGATCCCTATGCATACGAGTTATGTATGGAGGAGCTCCAAAAGATGGAGAGTTTAGAAGAAGATACTTTCATGCAAGCTATAGAAGTTCTTCGTGATCGGCAATATGCGATTGCATTTATGACTCTAAAAGAACCTATGCGTTTAAAGTGGCTACAGAAAAAATGTGGTGGCACTTAGATGGTGTTAGGGTAGTTTTGTTTTTTGGATTTATGTCTATTGACAATAGCAAGTCATAAAGACTAATTACATTTCCATTTTTTAGAATAAATTCGAACTATTTTAGTATGGCATATAAGAACATAGCTTTTATTGATATGTTTGTTTAGTTTTATTGAAGTTTATTTAAAATATGTGTTGTGAGCAGGATTGTATGATTACATCTCATGTGTCATTTTATATTCCTTTTTTCTTTTGTTACTTTGGTTGATTTACATGATAAAACTTTTAACTTTATTTTGATAAATGCATGTTGTTATCTTTTAAAGTGAGCTTATGAAAAAAAATATTATTTCTATATTTAATTTTTATGACAGGAACTTCAAACAAAATTTCTTCACATCGGTGACACACTATGCCTAGGGACAGCAACATTATGCAACAAATCAAGCGAATGAGAGTAAATATGTTAATTTTAGCGGCTACCACAATATGGTATGCTGAAAGATATTTGGATAAAAAACCATGTCGTGATTCCGCTCTTCCTGGTCATGATTATGTCCAAGAATTACTAGAAGGTCATCCAGAACGATTTCGATAAGTTTGTCGAATGGAAAAAGGAGTATTTACGAAATTATGTGAAGTTCTTTGTGCAAGAAATTTGCTTCAAGGGACTAGGGCTACAACTGTTGAAGAGCAACTGATAATTTTCTTATTCACATTGGGTCATTATGCTGTTAATCGACAAGTTCAAGAGAGATTCCAGCAATCTGGAGAAACGATTAGTCGTCATTTCAATATTGTTCTCAATGCTATTGTTTCTCTTTCATCAGATTACATCCGTCTTCCATCAATAGACACGCCTTCGAAAATAGCAAATGATAAGCGACTTTATCCTTTCTTTCAGGTAACTTGTTTATGATTTTATAAGCTTCATCAATTGGTAAGCATCTTTTAGTTTTAATAATAATTTTAATGTTTTTAGGACTGTATTGGTGCAATTGATGGCACACATATACCAATTATTATTGATGTTGAGCACCAAGCACCTTATCGAAATCGAAAAGGATGGTTGTCACAGAATGTGATGGCAGCATGCTCTTTTGATATGAGATTTGTACATGTGCAAGCGGGTTGGGAGGGCTCTGCAGCTGATTCCACTGTTTTACAGGCTGCAGAAAGATCTGGATTTCATGTCCCAAGAGGTAAATAGTGGTAAATTTCACGAAAAAGACTTTTATAGATTTCATCAAACCATATATCTTATTGTCATTTTAAAATTTATGCAGGAAAATATTATCTCGTTGATGCAGGGTATGCAAATACTCCAAATTACATTGCACCATTTCGAGGAGTACGATATCACCTGAGAGAATTTGCATGTGGAAATAGAGGGCCTCTCAATGCTAAAGAACTTTTTAACCTTCGGCATTCATCTTTACGGAGTGCGATTGAGAGAATTTTCGGTGTAATTAAAAGCCGATTTCCGATTTTGAAGAATGCATCTCATCACTCTTATGACAATACGACAAAAATTGTCATTGCATGTTGCGTTTTACATAATTTCATTCGAACCGAAACAGGTGGTGAAGATTGGATATACGAGGAATATGACCGTCAACCTGTGAATGAATTTGTTCAAGATGATGAAGGTTCCAATTCAGAAGCTAATTATCAGAGTGCCGAACAACGACGACTGGTGGGAAATGAAATACGAAGACAAATTGCAGATTCAATGTGGGAAGACCGTTGCCATCATATTAATAATCTTCTAGAATAATTGTAACTTAAGTATTAGTGATTTTATATTGAACAAAAAAATAATATTTATAAACTTTCATCTCAATTTATTTATTCATTTTTTTATCATTTTTTTAAATATTTATAAATAACCAAACCATAAACTTAGAATATCTTGAAAGATTATGCAATTCCCAAACACTAAAAGTAATAATACGTTAAAATCTGCAAAAAATACCAAACAATAAAAGTAGCAAAATGTTATAATATATCAATATTGTAATATATGAAAAAAGAATCTGTCAATATTTAAATCTATATATATTCCATTCCGCTTGTACCCAAACACCCCCTAAAGACCAGACAAATAAGGTCACCTTTAAACACATCATGATACACCTTAATGAATTAGGATAAGAGGCTCACTTTTAAATATTACATCATGTGACCCCACCAATGTTCCTTGGAACACCACATCAATAAGGGCCTACTAACCAAATATTCAACTGGACACACCTTTAGATATTTGGATATGGGCATATCTTTAGATGTTACATCATGTGACCCCACTAAGGATCCTCATAATGACACATCAGCAAGGTTTCACTGTCCAATTGGACACACCTTGAAGGAATTAGGATATGAGGCCCACCGTTAGATGTTACATCATGTAACCCCACCAAGTTCTTTTTTTCTTTTTTATTAAAGTTATATATATAATAAATATAAACTACTTATTTATTTCTATGAAATCTGTTCTTTTTCGATAATATCTCAAAAAGAATCACATATTTCATTATATTTTTTGAGCCCGGGCACCATACCTCTCCATTTAATTCTGTAAGCTTACGCTTGTGGGGCCCACCCTTGGTCCATCCAAATGGGCCAAAAACACGACCTACCTAAATTGTACATGTCCACTAGCTTTTGGTCAGATCCGGATTTACTGGACCGTTGGATCGACTGTGTACCGATCCGAATGGATTGTTGACCATTAAACTTTTGCGGCTAGATGGAGATGGTAGAAACCACGGTTGTGACTAAGTTTTTGCAAAGAGAAGGGTCCCAGGGAGTCCTTGAAATCCCCCCATCACCACCCCCATGTGGGTCGCCAGGTGGGCCCCACCACAAACTTGAGCTTACATTAACCTAAGGTTTAGCTTAGGAGAGCTGCCCCTATATAGACACACATTCATTACTGTGTAATGGTCAATGCCTTTAAATTTAAGAGGGCGTTATGTTATGTAAGTTTACGTCTCATTTTATATTTATTTCATTACATGTTAAAAGATTCTAATATTCAAAGATAATAAATTTTTTTCTTTTAGATTTATTTTATCTTAATAATATTTTAAAATAATTATTAAGTTTTTAATGTATTTTTTTACTTTTGGTGCTAGTATGATACATAAACAAGGGCAAACAAATGTTGCATGTGTTGAAAGAATCCATTTGTTCTTCTTTGTGGGCATGGATATGGAAACATCATGTGCCCAATTAAAACCTCCGCTCGAGTACTATAAATATTTCCTCGACCGCAAGAACCCTAAACCCCCAGACAAAATATCTTGTGTGCTCAAAACACAAAGACATTATCATTTTCACTCTCCCCACAAATGGCTTCCATGAGCATCTCCTCCCTCCTATCTTCTTCTTCTCCCTGCAGAGAAGATCTGAGCCGTCGGTTTCCAAACCCCATCGCTCCACTTCCTTCCTTCCCTCTCCCCACCATGTCCATCTTCGCCCGCCCTTCCCTCTCGTTTTCTGAAAGGAGCAATCGGACGGCTGTGATTCGATCTGCAGTCGATGGAGACTACTCATCGAAGAGGAGCAGCAGCAGCGAGCCACGAGAGACGATTCTGCTTCCTGGATGCGATTACAATCACTGGCTTATCGTGATGGAGTTCCCCAAAGACCCAGCCCCCACCAGAGAACAGATGATCGATACGTATCTCAATACGCTCGCCACAGTATTGGGAAGGTATGCCACACCGTATCCATACGTATACGTATTTTGTTTTATGATTTTGTCTGTTTGGGCCTGCTTTGATAATTTGAAGAATCTCACTCAAATGGTATGTTATATGGAGAGAGGGAATGAATCTGAACTTTATGTATCTTATTACAAGAAGAAGGAGAAGCAAATACATTGGAGATGTGCTTGTGGTTTTGATGGGTTTTCTTACAAAAGTAAAAGACAAAAATGCCCTAATGTGTTTTGAAAATTCTACCCCTAAACAAGAGTAAAATAGCGAGTTGATAAGGGGCAAACAAGAAAGAAAGAAAGTTGAGGAGGGGCAGAGAGCATGAGAACAAAATGCCATGAAAAACTTGATATTTCCTTCTCTTAGTGGTAAGGAAACACACAATTTCCTTCCTCCTCCCTATGTGGCATTGTCCCTGACAAGAGTAAGGGGACCTTTGCGAACTCTAAAATAAGCTCTTATTTTGTGATTTAGAGCTTTTTTATATATTGGAGCATTAGGTAATCCTCTAATTGTATTTTCTAGTTTTAGAGCTTATTTACAAATTCGAGCGTTTGCCTCTAAAAAGATAATAAGCTAAGAGGGGCAGCTTTTCCAGCTAAAGCGGATGGAGTTGACAATACAAAATTCTCAAGTGTTTTGGATGAACATAACTTCATAAAATTTTCCAAATGATGCAAATGGTGGGTTCGACTTTGTAATTTATAAAAGGTTGGCCCCGATTACATTAGTTCCTAAAGGTGGGCTCCTAATACGCATAAAATTAAAGCTTTTTTTAAAATACTTTTACCAAACACAAATTTTGTAAATTAGAACTTAAAAATTAGAGCTTTATTTTATACCTTAATCTAATTAGCTTTTATTAATTACATTAGAATTTCCAAATGTCACCTAAGAAAAAGTGATAAAAGCAAAATATATCTCTACATGGATAATATTGGGGATATGACTGATACAATCCCACCCTTCATGAAGTAGAACCTTATCTTCCACCGGTGCCTTTTCAGTTCCCTTTCGTCTAGCCAGTCATCATCCATTAAAAACCGTTGCTTACCCTTGTAATTAAAGCATATTCCTGAACTCCTGCATATGGCTATGTCAGCAGGTTTTAAGGTGTTAGATAGAAAGAGAATCATGGTTAAAAATTGCTGTTGTGGTCACCATCGTGGTCGACTCTAAAAACCATTATAACACGGCATTGCGTTCATTATTACAAAATTCGGTTCGTTTTGGCCGAAATTTCCGAATAATTTCGGTTCGTTCTATTTATCGAAATGAACGGGACCCTGTAATTATTCGTCCTAGAATTCGTTCCAATTCGTCCGATTCGGTCCGAATTTTATGATTCGGCCAATTCGTCCAATTATTCGTCCTAGTAGGGTGCCTTTAAAATAGAAAAAATGAAAACCGAAGGAGCTAAACATATTTTTTAAACTTAAAATTAAAAGTAAAATTACCTTTTTTTGCCTTTTGGCTTAGAGAAATTAGTGGGCTCCAAGGTGGAGCCACCTATCTATTAAAATCTAAATAACTGTATGGGCCCTATCGCCCTAATCAAATTTTATTCCAATAAAAACATTTTATTATGAATAAGCTAGCCAAGTTTCACTCTAATATGAAATAGCCCATCAAATATAAATTGACATATTGCATTCATTTAGTACAATAAATTAAATGTATCAGATATATTATTTTTTTTCATTTTAATATATATGTATATAATATTTTTTCTGAAATATTTCACCGAAATCTTTGAATTGGCCGAAACAATTCATTTAGAGGGCAAATCGAAATGGCATCCGAACCAAATTTCATAACATTGATTGCGTTGCGATTCGCGGTCCACCGCAGTGCCAAATTTTTTACCACAAAAAATAAAAAAAAGAAAAAAATCCAAAGGACTCTGAATATTATAAAGGAAATAATTTTTTTCCCATTAGTAAACATTTTAAAGCAAAATATCGGTTCCCCTAAGTGATAACATCCTGTATCTATTCTGAATTAAATATATTTACATGTATATGCTAAAATAAGTTTGAAACATCAGAATTTTACAGTATGCATTGCAATTATAATTTTGAACTAACCATTAGCAATAAACACATAAAGTCAAGAAAGTAGTAGTAGTAGTACTACAATACTCAATTACTTAATCACCAAGTAAGTTAAAAGTGAATTTCTACTTTTAAGTGACATTTACTACTACATCAAGATGAATTAATTAATGAATATGGATATAAGGGTATTGTGGTTGAGGAGGGAAGAGGTCTTTATACGAGTATCCGCCCAAATCTTGCAAATCATTTGAGTTTTGGTAAAAAAGGAGACTTGGGAAGCTCTAGCACAGTCTTAGGAAGCTCCATAGATGGTTTGGGACAAAAAAGTGAGAGAGAGAGGGAAAGAAAGTTAAAAAAAATAACTATCGTTGGCTGATATTTATTCAAAATATCGACCGTTATGGACCGATTTGTTCATCTTTATTTGTAAAATTTTTTTATAATGCGATTGTTATGACTGTTATATTGAAAATAACATAACAGCATAGGCCGTTACTGTTTTAGGCCGTTGGGTTAGTAATGCATTGGGTTGCCGATGTTAAGTTTTCTTAAAAGAAGGCAACACATTGGGTGAGGTAAAATGCCAGATGACTAATAGATAGGGCTTGTGGTGTGAGTCCCTCTTTGGCATGTTGAGCAAGGTTAACTGCCCAATTCAACTTGTTTGAGCTAAATGGTTTCACCTTGCATTGGATGTCCTTTCTTATGCCACTAACAAATGAATCAACCATAAACGATTCTAGAAGCTGAACTATCATGTAGTCATGTTTGATTTAAATTTAGGTAGTAAGATTTATTTATTCTACTTATTTGATCCTCACCTCTCGCTGACATTTATTGTTGCAGCATGGAAGAAGCAAAGAAAAACATGTATGCTTTTAGCACAACCACATACACTGGATTTCAATGCACTGTCTCTGAAGAAATATCAGAAAAATTCAAGGGTAAGTGAATAACTTTAGGAACTGATTTTCAAGTATCCTCATCCTCCATTTTTAATTTTATATAGGTTTCTCAAAGTCTATTATTTAATTTTTTTGTTTTCCCATAGGATTGCCTGGAGTTCTTTGGGTATTGCCAGATTCATATATTGATGTGAAAAACAAGGATTACGGAGGTAAGTTATTCTTATGCGGATGTATACTTATATTCTCTCGTCACATTGTTTTAGTGAATGGAACAAGAGGTAATGCACAATGTTCAGCCTGGCAAAAAAGGATCTCTATATGTCTATATGTTGGCCAGAATGTAGCAAAAGAAGAGATGCAATATTCAGCATTGAAAAAAAAAAGTACCTCTGAAGTTTAACTTGAAGCATGTGTGGTCCACACTTGTTGCTGATCTGGAGGACGTATCTGGTCAACCATCAAGAATTCCATATGCCAAAAATATATTCACCAATGGAAAAATTTAAGCAATGCTATATGGATTCTGTTTCTGTTATTGTGGACCATTGCCTAAATTACGAATTTTCTGGTCACTGACCTAAGGATCATTCTTGGTGGATATTTCTTTGTGGCATGGTTCATCCATGATGTGACCTGCTAGATGGACACGTGAGCCTAACGCACTGCGCGCGTGGAGAGAGAGAGAGAGAGAGAGAGAGAGAGAGAGAGAGAGAGAGAGAGAGAGAGAGAGTCCTGCCTGGTTTGAATGGAGGTGCTATTTCTACATCATATTATGGTGTCGAGCCAGCACAGTGGAGGGTTTACCATTTCATTTGCAGATTCAAGTCACGTTGCCATAAAAAACATGATGTGTTATGTTATAATGAGTTTATTTTCTTTGACTGCCTTCTTTCAGGAGATAAGTATATAAACGGGGAGATAATTCCCTGTAAATACCCAACATATCAACCTAAGCAACGTAGCAGTTCAAAGTACGAGAGCCGAAGGTATGAAAGAAAGAGGGATGGCCCACCACCAGAGCGTAGAAAACCCAGACAGGAGGTGCCTCAGTCAGACAAGCCCTCTGCCTGAGGTAATTGAAGCTTGAATTTTCCTTGTGCAGTATGGAAATTTTTTTCATTGAATTTTGATTTTGATTGCTCCTCTTTTGGCATTGTTTTCTCAGGTCATATGATATATTTTGCTCAGTTGGGTGGTTGTGCTTGCCAAACTTCTATGGTGCATTGCTGAGTTTTGTTGGATGTGTCATTCGGTGAAAACCTATCATGCATGGCCCTAGAGGTTGCTTCATTGATGATGTGGTGGTTAAGTGCCTGATTCTATGTCATGTGATGAGCAGTTTAGTTTTGTGTAGGAAGAAAAATGTTGCTTGAGTTAGTTTTGGAACACCAGTTTCTTAGCCCCCTAAGGAATATATCATTTAGCAATTTATCTGTAGTCAACTCTCATGCAGTATGGATTGAAATATGTTACTAGTCTAATCTAGTTGCGCCATGCGATTTATTTATTTATTATGTTAAGCTCGGTTACCTTCATACTGAAGGGTTGCAGGTTTCAAGCAACCAGTGGACGGGAGACTTCAAATGTAGTAGAGGTGAGGGAATGCATGATAGAATGAGGAGTTCCAAAGATTTTTTTTCCCTCTTTCTCGCGAAGGACTTTGAATAGGGTTGGATGGGCGAACTGCAACTTATAAGGCTGACCCAGATATTTGATACCCTTCACCGCCTTTTTGCTAAGATTAGATGATATAGGGCTACATGGTTCAGGAAACTAAGGAAAGGGGGTGACTGAAATGTCTAGAAAGGAAAGAATGATGGATTGTGGAGTTGCAAAGATTGAATAGGATTTGTTTGAAAAATTAGAACTCATAAATAGAGATTATAGGTAGATAATATAGGCCTGTTCTGTTCTACCAAAAAGAAAATAAAAAGTAGATAATATAGGCCTCTATCTTGGTGCTGAAGATGACTCTAAATTTGTATGTTGATCTACCAAATTTCTTTGTTTGTTTTGCAATTTTAACAGCTTGGAATTATATTCCTGAGCTCCCAGTTACGTATGTAAATGGCCCACTTGAAATTCTTTGCCATGAAATAAAATCCTTAGGCTTGACCTCATGGGAGATTTGTGAGGCTTTACAATAGAGCTTGTCTATTAAAGATCTAAATTGTTCAAAATAAATGCTCACTCTTATATAGTTTTTATATCAAATATCACTTTGATAAGAGAAGAGTCCACTATTAAATTGATCAAATGTAGAACATATGGATTTTTATAATTTTTTACTCAAATATATCATAAAAATGATCAATTCTATAGTGGACCCAAGATCTTATTAGAGTGAAGTCTTTCCATATGCAAGAGAAAGAGGGGTTCCAATTTTAAATGGATGGACCTTACTATTGATAAAACACATGAAACTTTTGCTGCCCCCATAAAACACATGAAAATTTTGCTGTCCCCACCCGTGGTTAGGCCGAAATTCGTGTCAGAGCCAATATGTGGGGACATAAACTTCAAATTATAAAAGGATCCAAGAGAGAGCCCGCATATATACGGGAAAGCAGACCCATGCGGGAAAAAAGCCCACACAAGTGGGAATGAGCTCGTACGAGTGGAAAGAGGTGATATACCCGGGGTTCAAACTGCGGACAACCAGGTAAAAACTGAGTGGAAAGAGGTGATATACCCGGAGTTCAAACTGCGGACAACCAGGTAAAAACTGACGCTGTTATTAAAGGTGAGCCCTATTTATAGGACTTGTAGGACTGTAAGAGTCAGTTCCCGGATTCTATTATCTATCTCATTCTCAGCTCATATAACTAACATACTCTAGCAAAGATATTACATGGCCAAATGAACCTTTTTCTTCTAATGCGAGGACCATGCATCCAGTCAGTACTGTGACTGAGATGTGGAAAGCGTAAACTTCTAATCAGCTAATTTGGAAAAGCACTAGGACCAGGGCGGGCTGGGCCAGTTCTGACTGAGGGTTGTCCTTACCCTACTTTTAACATATGTGGTCATACGCACTACCTAATCCCTTGTTGGTTATGACGGGCCCTGACCCTAAACCCATCTAATTTACAAACTAAAATGTCTTTGTTGCCCGTGCAAACCTAGTAGCTCAGTTGGTGAGGGCCGTGAGGCACAAAACTCCAAGGGGTTGGCCGAGTGGTCAGGACCACGACTCTTCCCTTTTTCGGATCTAGAGGTCTTGGTGTCGACCTTCGAATCCCGATTCTTCATGAATTGAATGTTGAGTCTATTAGTGCTACCATCTTGGGGCCACATGGGTGTTTACCCGGTTTCCCTCTGTGCGGAGGCATAAGTCCACCCAAAGGATTGGGAACCCTCCGATAAAAAATAAAAAATAAAAGTTGGTGAGGCCCAAGCACCTCGTTTCCACATAAACAAGCATGGATTAATCCTTGATTTTAGCTGTAATGGTAGGAACTTGGTTGAGTGTCTTGTGGGTGCCTGCCTCTCCAAGTAGCATCTCAATAAAAATAAATAAATGTAAGTTACTGGAGTTGAAGGGGTTGGCCCATTGGTCAGGACCACGGTTCCCCTCTCTTCCGGATCTAGAGGTCTTGGTATCGATCTCCGGTTCCCCCTTCTTCAGGAACCAAATGTTCAGTTCTCTTGACCAACAGAGTATATTATAGGGGTCAAATGAGGTCGGGTCATAACATGATCTCTTTTGACCCTCTACATGACTACATCATGCTCGCATGAGTCTATCACACGCACCATCATTCACTTGTATATAGGGTTGTAAACGAGTCAGTTCCAGTCCGGGTCCATGGTGGACCCGGAACCGTTAAGGAGAAGGTGGAATCGGATTCGGACTCGGACTCGGAACCATTTCGGAACTCATATGGGACGGGTCTGGATCCGGGTCCGAATCTAAATAGAGAATGATATTAAAAAGCATAATTTTTAAAGAGAATTTTTCAAAAATTGAGATAATACATCGGGTCTCGAGTCTACGGGTTTGAACCAAAGTGAAATCGTACCGGATTCATTTACTAATAAGAGCCTGAATAAAGACGCAGACTTAATTTTAGGGGCATTTACAAAAAAAATATCATTAAAGGTGGAAACCACAACCGAGGACCCCAGAATTTTATAATATCAAAGGAAGACCTCCCACTAAGTTTCTCTTTTTTTCTTCCCTTTTTGCCCATCATTCGTTGATGTCAACAAACCCGGCCATAATCCCCAAATCGTAGAAAAATAAGAACAAGAAGATAAGGAGAATAGGAGAAGAAGAAAATCCTAGAGGAGATCGTCTATATTCTCCCATCCAAATGAGATCCACCAGCTCTATCTCCCATCATCTCCATCTTTGATTCTCTTCATCCATCTATTTCATCACATCATTTCTCATTTTCTTTACCGTCCACCCATTTCATCATCATAGAGAACGATCTCATCTTCATCACATGGTAAATGACCACTCTTTGTTTTCACCATCTTCACTAATTACGCCATCTACCCAAGCCTCGCAAACCCATCGTATATTTTCTGGCCTCCGCAGCTTACCTACTGCAGCACATGTTTTCACCATTTCTCTTTATCCACTTCATTTCTTATATTCTTCATTTTCAAAACTTGTACACCTATTGCAGCCTGGAACTCATTAGAACAACCCTTTTTTCAATCTTTTTTCCACAAATCCCTCACCAGTCTCTGTTTTCACCATCTTCACTCATGAGTCTCTTTCCCTTTATTAGTTTTTTAATATGAGTTTTTATGTTTTTTGAAATAAGGAAATGTGAAAAGGGGATTGTATTGATTGTTTGAGAAAGAAGAAAGATAAAGGAGGCTATGTCCTTGAGATGATGAAAAGTAAAGGCGTGTTGCCTTCCATGTGTTTGTTAGAATGCCTAAGTGGTATTTTCTTGAATTTTTTCTCTGTAGAGTGCCATTTTTACATGGATTTCTGGAGTTGAAGTGTCTTGCCTCCCATGTGCTTGTTGGAATGTTTAAGTAATATTTTCTTGAATAGTTTTCTGTAGTGAGTACCCTTTTTCATTGATGCTTAGAGTTGAGATGGGGGAAGATGAATTGAGTTTTCTTCTGAAGCTAATCCTTAACCTTGCGATAGATAAAATGGAATTGAAGACTTTATAGAATATTGATAAGGCAATCAAGGATCTAAGGATGCTAAGGAAGAGCACTAATGGGAGCTATATGAGCATGGCTAGTATGACAAGTGGAGTATTTTATAATTTTGTATCACTCATTTTGTGACCTTTTAATGGTCATTTTGTAAACTTAAATGGTCAATTTGTACTTTTAAAATGGACAATTTGTAAACTTGTAAAGGTCATGTGATTTATTTGAGAATGGATGATTTGTGGTTATGTATGTGATTTATTGGATGAGATTTTAAATTTTAATTGTATTTTGAATACCCAACAAGTGGTTAATGTGGAACACTCTTTGATGGTTTAATTCTTTTAATGTCTATAATAGAATGTAGTTGTTGTTTATTTTGAATGTGGAATATGGTGTTCTTATTGATGGTTGTTGTGGATACTTATTGATTTTAATTGAGCATATGTTTTGATGTGGATGATTGTTGTTAATTAATGTCTATGTTCAGATTGTGGATGGTTGTTAATTGCTTTAGTATATATTTATTATTGAATGTGGTTGGTTTTTGTTTTGAAAGTGAAACGAGTTGTTAATGTGGATGGATGTTGATTTGAGTGAGGAAGAGGTTTTAATGTGAATGGATGTTGATTTGAATGAGAAATTGATTGATATCAATGAAAAGTGCACTGATAGTACATATTTTGTTAAAAAATAAGACACAGTATTCGTTGATGTCAACTAAGAATTTATTGATATCAACGAATAAATTTGTTGATGTCAATGAAAACGTACTGTTGGCACATATTTATGTTCCGAAATTCTACACAGTGTTCGTTGATGTCAACTAATAATTTGTTGACATCAACGAATAAATTTATTGATATCAATGAAAACATACTGTTAGCACATATTTATATTCCGAAATTCAACACAGTGTTCGTTGATGTCAACTGACAATTTGTTGATGTCAATGAAAACGAATTGTTAGCACATATTTATTTTCGAAATTCAACACAGTGTTCGTTGATGTCAACTAAAAGTATGTCGACATCAATAAATAAATCTGTTGATATCAATGATAACGTCCTGATAGCCTGGAGAGTTTTTTCCCGTGAACTCTATGGGCCCACTTGGAGGCACCTTTGATTAGTGCAAATCCTTTCCAACTTAAGATTGGATCACATTTCCTATGATCACCTTTGATCACATCACATTGGATCACATTTTCATCCACATATGCATCACATTGGATTTGCTAGAAGGTTAAAATTATCCTATATTTGCCTACGGTTGTTCAACCCTCATGAAACCCATGTTTTAATCAGGCTGGAAATGTGATCTACATCAATGGGATCGAGAGAGCCAATTAGCTGTCCTCATCCTCCCCGGGATCTTCTCCGGAATATTTAACACATAATCCAGCCAAATTGTTTGCCCTTTTCATAATCAAATATTCAACACATCACCTAGATGGACAACCTGTTTAGTAACATTTCCAGCAATCATTGTCAAGTTTCAAGATGAACCAACTAGTATCACTACAGTGTGACAAATAACTGTCACCAGATTAGAACCCTTCCAACATACAAGAATAAAATGAAACCAACAACAGTGGCTATCAGTTTTAACATGCCAACCATCCAAAATACATAGGCAAATAGTCACAAAAAAGGTTCAGATTACAAAGAGAATTAAACACCCTAATGGGATAACAGTTGGATCAGATGTCACAACACAAGTCATTTCAGATTGGTCACATATTGAAGATCCATTATCCCCGTTGTAAGTACAAAAATGATGACTCACAAGATTAGGGGTGCCTGATAGGACTTATCCAAAGGAAAGAAGATGATCAGCTGCCTCAAAGCCTGAAAGGGAATAACAAACGGTCAGAGGACCCTGGCCTGAGTGGCGCAAGGCTCTCCGATGCCTAAGTTAGCGTATGAACTAAGCAGAGGATGGAGATTTTTGGGGAAGAAGATGGGCATGCCAGAATGGCGTATTCGTTGGCCTCTTTGCTTGAATTGTACTTGTGTTTATATAGAGGAAGAGAGGAGGCAAAAGGGTGGTTGACTGTCTCGTCATAGCCAACTCTGTCAGGTACTAGGGAGGCGCAGTCCCATCGTAGCCTACTTTTCTTTAATTACAGTCCCATCGAGCCTCATCATGGCGCTTTGGGAGCTGTGGACGGCGATCTATCAGGAGATATGGGCTGTCCCCTTGTCTTGTCGCACGGGCCGTAGCGTGCTTGAGCGTCTGTGGGAGGACAGCTGTCAGTGCTCAGTACTTTCATCGATATGAGGCGCTTGGCCGAGATGGAGTGTCTCGCCGATGTGAGAACCTGGCGGAGATGGAGGGCCCTGGCACTGTTGCCTAGGTGGATGGGGCTGGCACTGTCGCCGAGCTGGGCAGCCGAGGTCGGGGACGACATGGCTTGGCTAGAGACTTCTGGCAAATGTGCCGAGATGGAGCATTAGGCCGAAGTGGGGTGCTTTGGCCGAAGTGGATTCTGCCGAGGTGAAGTGCCTGACTGAGATGGACCTAGCTGGTGCGGGAGCCCGAGATGGATCATCTGACCGGGACTCTGATGAGTTCGGGAATTTCCCCACACACCCGTCATGTTGATTGTTGATCCCTTTTCCTGTACAGTTCTAATTGTCTATTGTACTGGTTAATCACTAGTTTGCATCAATAATACATCATGTCACGCTGAGTGAATTCAAACTTTAGATTGAGGAGGACATATTCTACGGATGCCATTACAAAAAATCCGCAGTCATGTGAATTCGCTTGTAAATGGACGTTCTCAACAATTCGCCTTCTCCATCCCATTGGCTCTTCCCAGTTGTAAGCAGCAAAAGACTCATTCAACCAATGAATCTGTAGAAATAATGTGTATCAAAATAATTAATCTGTATTAAAAATTAATCTAAATAGAAACAATTAATCTGTATATATGTCGGTACTCAATACTCACAAATTGTTGAGCCATTTCCCAATGTCGCGAGTCCCCTGGCATACTATTGTAGTAGTCCCATCTTTTTGCATTTGGATATCCCACGATGACTGTAAAGTGCTCCAAATAACACATTGGAACAATGATAATCTCACGTTTCTGCATTTCACCCACTCTCTATCCATATTCAGCAAAGATGTGTAAATAATTGTGCTTGTCTTCTCTTAGCCATATATCCTTCAAAAGGTACTCACAAAGTGTCAATATTTGTGTTGAGGTTCATATTGAGTATAAGTTGGACAATCAATTTTTTCCAAACTTCGAACGTTGAAAGTATATGGAATATGATGAAAGTCATACCGAAGCATTTCAACTTTATTGGGCGTAGATCAGTTCTCCTTCTATGAACAACACAATAACATATGACCTTCAATGCTAAGTGTTAACAAACTAATAGGTGTTGCAACCAAAGTAAAGCTTGCAACAAATATAACAAACGAAATTACATCAACAAATTAAACACGTTTTTAATGGGTGTTGCAGCCATGAGAACCATAGAAAAATCATAGGTGAAGGTGCACATCCAAGGGGGGAGGAAGACCAATCAGAATTGTAGAATAGCACAATCTATGATTTCCAGGGATGCCCCGTCCACAATAACTCTTGGCAAGTGGCTAACTGCCGCTAAGTGCCCCATCAATTGATCTTTCACAACCATTTCACAATGCTATAGAACATCCTACTAAGCTGAAAAATGCAACCAACACTGCTAAGTGTTAACAAACTAATGGGTGTTGCTACTGAAGTAAAACTTGCAACAAATATAACAAACAAATTTGCAACGAGTGATTAAACACGTTTGAGGGCTCAATTAGTTTCATGAATCTAACTAATCTAAAACGATGAGGTTTTCATTGAAACGATCTTGTTATGTATTGTTTTTTACTTTTCTCAGTCTGCATTTTGGAGTCATAGTATTCCACTTGTGCCACCTCCAATTGTTCAGCAATCTTAAAAAAAATCAATATTTGGAGGACATGGACCTGGACAAACAACCTTGGGATGAATTTAAAACAAAAAATCCCAACTTGATCAGCTCTGTTTAGAGCAAATGATGTCTAGTCACTGTAAGCTGCAAATCAAATCTGCTTTGGAACTAACAAGTCTAAAAGTAACCAACGAAATAACAAGTCTGAAAGTAACCAATGAAATAACAAGAAGAATGGAAGAGTTATAAAATCATGCTTGTTATATTGTCATCCACACCCACATAGTATGAAGTATCAGTGGAATAAGAGAACCCAACTCCAGCTGGTGCCTCCAAGTATAATATGTTTGCTTCTACAAATCAAAATTAAAATGAAAGCAAATTATTCATGATCTTTAACTATTCTTCTCCTCAAAATCAAGGAAAGAGGGGGTATATGATTAAAATAACTTTCTTTAATCAGTTACCATTGTTCCAGCTGTATTCATTTCTCACTAACATCTCTCCACTTGGTCTGAAAGGCCCATTTTCAGAGAATGCACCAACTCTAACGGAAGAACACCCAGGCCTTGTAGAAGAAAATCAAGAACATTCATAAATCAAAAGAAGACCTCTTTGCCTCTTTTTCCCTTCGTCTTCTTATTCTTCTTGCTTTAGTTTGCAAGAGGGAGCTTTTTTAACTTTCATTTACTTTGGAGGAAATCATTCACATTCAAAAACCCAAAAAAAGATGTAGCTTTTGTTTTCTTTTTCATCCTTAGGTTAAACTTCTTTTGCACACAAGAAATCTAAAGAATAAAGTAGGAAGAATAAATATGCCCAAAAGAAGAACATTAAACTAGTAACAAAGCCCAATAAAAGTATTTATTTCCTTCTGTTTTCCCTTTTCCCTTGGAACAGAATCATTCCCATTCAAAAACAGAAAGATATTTTTTCTCTTTTCTTTCCCTTTCTATTTGGATTTACAGTAAAACTGAGATCTGTAAAACAAACTTAGGAGAGAGAGAGAGTGACGTGGAGTAGTGCGACCTGTGAAGGAGATGGACGTGAGATGGAGACTGAACGTCGACAAGGAGATCTTCTCTTCTTCCGTTTCTTCTTTTCTTACGTTTCTTAGTCCCTGTATCTAAGTGGGGTTTCGTTGGCATCAACTAAGAAAGGGTAAAATAGGAAAAAAATTAAATTTGGGCGGGAGGTCCTTGCCTGATAATATCAATATTTGAGGGTCCCACTAATGGTTATCTTAATTAAGAAAATTTCTTTTATAAATGTCCCTAATTTTTAACATCCTCCGAGTAATCAAAGAATCGGAAAACGAACGTCCGAGTAATCGAAAAATTACCCATTTACATCCCCACTCGTATATATGCAGTTTACCACAAGGTAGACAACAAAAACTTTCCCGCTCTTTCTCGAGCTGTAGCTGTAGCTCCCACGGAGGAAGGAAGAAGCGAAAATGGAAATGGAGGAGGAAGTAGCAGAAACGGAGGCCGAATCGCAGGTAAATCCCTAATTTCAGTTCGAATCCTCTTCCTCTTTCATCTCAACACCTCTCTCTGCTTCTATTCACCGATTCCATGTAATTTTATTCTGTTTCTAGACATCCAAATCGCCTCAAAAGAGGTTTACGCATGTCCTTTTACTGATACAGATCCGTAGATTCTTTCTGCAATTACGCATTCCTTTCTCAGATCTCATCGAATTTTCACTTCTCCTTTGATTTCATCCGAGTTCTGATACTTCCTAACCTAGAAACGAGCCTCTAAACGCTAATGATTTTACTCATTGAAGTCGCAATCAGAGATCTGGTTATCTCTCCAGTGATCTTATGCTGTTAATTGCGTGACGAGAACTAATCGAAGAACAATGCGTGCATTTTTTTCTTTATTTGTAGAAAAGCTGCTTATGAGAGTGATTGCTTTTGTATGGTGAATGTGATGAAATGGTAGGATTGTTAGAAGTACAAGTAGATGGAGAAGATGAAGGGAATTCATGAAAAAAAGAACTTGTGCTCCTTAGAAAAGTAACATTAACTGCCACAAACTGTCGAATAGGAAAGGCGCGAGGAAACTGACAAGCCTGTGCACTCCAAATGATTTCAGAATAGAACAGAAAATTTTCCTTGGAAGGGACGAAGATTCCGTCGCCATTGAAGATCTGAGAATAAGATGGCCTCCTCTGTAGATTTTTAAGTCACCAGTAAGAAGAGTTGAAGAAAACCCTATTGGAATTTTCAGACGAATCCAATCTTGATTACACAGTCGGATGGGATCATGGGACGGCGGATATGTTGATTGGATGGAGAGCTTTGGGACAAATGCTTTGTCAATCACATGAAAGTCAATCCCTCATTGTGAGAGATGACTTAAATTTACGATGAATGATTCCATTGATTAGGGTTATTTTACAGATTAAAGTCCAAAATTATTTTATTATTATCAAGTCAAGATCCTTTGTGTGCATATGATAAGAGTGTGTGTATGTACAACTGTACAAGTGTAGTTCTTGCCTCCATAATGTGTATCTTACACATCTTTTGCATGGAGAGTGGCAGGTTTTTAGATAAAAGTCATGAGACAAACATATTACTGTTGCGGCCTGCTGGGCATTATTGTGATAAAAAGTAGGCTGCTAATGCAGTGGTAGAACAGTTGGCTGGAGATGGTGCTAGTCAACCCACCATTATATTTGTTGCTTATTTGCTTAGGTTCTAATTTCTTTGTTTTTTTTTTTTCCATAAAATTTACTATTATCATTATAGAGAATCCCTTTTATTCATGACATCAATAACTCTAATCGTTGCAAGTCATGGGAATGGTTCTTGAAATGTTTCTCTTGTATTTTCAAAGGTAGTTAAATGCCTCATGTAGTAATGTCTTGAGACTAATGTTTGTGACAGTGTTGTATTTCATCACTGGTTTTCCTTTTTAAGCATGAGATTACTATCACTAAATGTTAAAGACTTGGAAATAAATGGGTTATAGTTTTCGTGAGCAATTAATGTGGTAGAGAAAGTTACAAATGTTTTTGATCCTAATACAGGCCTTGTGATTTACATGTAGGTCTACATGGCATGCATCATGCAAGGTCATGGGTAAGTGTTTTATCATGATGACTGATTCTGTTGATTATTAGCATTCTTGTGCCTGACAAATCTTATTTGCATCTCTAATTTGGAGGTTTATGTTGCTATTTCTTTTGGAGTTTAACTTCTTTTTCCATATAAGTTTGTACACCTTCATAATAGACACTTTCTTTTGTGCTAATAGTATTTTAAAAGATCAGTTAATTTTATTTTATTTATAATTCCATTATGCAAATAACTAAATATCATAGTTGCCAAAAAAATTTCGTTCCTGATATTGGTCCGTTTCCGTCAATTTCAGATATTTTTGGCATTTCAGTCTATTTTGGTATGGGGTCCCAAATGAAATTGCTAATTTGATAAATATACAATTATCCTTATAGGCCTAGCTCAACGGCAAACACTGAATCAAGTATAAATTATGCAGTTGATATGTATCATATAGGCCTAGCTCGAACTGGTTCACTTAGACCAATATTTGGGTGTGTAAGGACAAGTGCATTGTGGCTCAAGTCCTTTCTGTTAAGGAAGGGTTGAAATTGGGAAGACGTGTTCCTCTCCCTGAATCAGAGCACGAAGTTTTGATTCTGAGGAGATTGGTGAACTTAAATGTGAATCGATCGAAATGCGAATCAGGTAACTTGGACAAAGCCTCATGGTGCTAACCGAAGCACTCCACCCTTACCCCTACAGATTCCCCTTTCTTGGCTCAGAGGATCACTTGACTTGGTCTCGCCTCAAGAGATTACTCAGGCGGATTGGGGTCTCACACTCTCCCCCATCGGAAATAGAGCTGTCCTCGGTTCTGATATCAATTGCCACAGCCCCGCCCAACTCAGCATGATCTTATCCGCTTTGGCCCACGTTCATGCACGAAGACTTCCCAGACGGTAGTGGCGGACCCAAGGTTTTCATTTGTGGGGGGCCTATGATAGTCACTTGAAAATGTCAATCACTCTTTTGTTGTCCTTTCTTAACATTAACCTTGGCAGTTTTTCATTTACAAAATATTTAATCAAATTAACTAACATATCATCAAAAGTCGTATCTTAAGTCTTAACTCAAACAAAGCTTTTACAATTGCCCTCGATGGTTCTTCATGTTTTGAAACCGTTCCATGATTGTCTCATCGTCAATTTTTTGATTCGAATCATTTAACATTCTCATATTTGTGACATTTGTGAAATGTATTCGTATGACATTTGTGAAATGTATCCATATGACATTTGTGAAATGCATGCCGAGATTCATTTTATTACATATCTAACAGATCTGGTTTGATTAAATAGCTTAATCAAGTACAAAGGCAGAACAACTGCTAAATTCCCTTTTTGATTGTCATTGTCATGGGTGCATTGTATAGCAGTATGCCTTGTCAATTGTCATATACTCTGGGGATTTTTCTTGCTTAAAATGTTCTCACTATAGACATTTTTTAATTTTATAATTAACTAGTTTAAGTATGGATTCATCCTTTCTGGATGAACGATTGCAAGGTTGATCAAAAGCTATGTCAATGATAAATTTACTTCCATAATAGTTAGCCAAGCAGTTGGTAATCAACTAAGGATATGGAACCTTGTAACTCTTAACCCCAAGTTTGTTCAATTGGCCTGATAATCGTGTTGAAGTGTGTGTGAGCCCAAGAAAAGTCACCAGTGGGTGATGGCTAGGATCATACCAATGGTGTTTCATGGACTTTTGAGTGGTCAATGCATTTCTTAGAACAATCCCCAAGATAGATTGGAATTGCAAAATGGAATTCATGTAGCTGGCCCATCATATTTTGGAGAAGGCGTCGATGACGTTGTTGATATGGTTAATGCATTGTAGATGATGTTGTTGATGTGGTTAATCCAAATACATTTAAACCACTGAATGTATTCATGTAAGTTTAATCCAAACACAATTTTTTTTATCAAAACCAAACATATTTTATATTTGAAAAAGTACATAAAAAATAGATTTGGGTTGTCAAGCTAAGTTCGATATGGGGAGGAATTTTCTTGTTAGGGTTAGTTAAGGTTGATTTGTAAAGATCCATATAAACCCACCCGTTGAAGATAGTATTTAAGCCCTATTTGAAAAACTATAAAAAAAAAAACCTGACGGAGACAGAGATTGAGAGAGTGATAGATTGAACGAGAGAGGATAGACTGAGAGAGTAAGAGAGATCGATTGAGTTGAGAGAGACCGAGAGAGTCAAAGAGATAGATTGAGAGAGATAGGTAGACTTAGAGGGAGAGATGGATTGAGAGAGAGGGAGAGCAGAGATGCCTGCCTGCCGGAGGGAGGAATAACGGGGGTGCACCGATGCCGGGGAAGGAGATGGAGGGTTTGCCAATTTAGGGATTTTTTTAGAGAGGGAAAGAGAGATCGGGAAAGGGAGTATTTTGAGTTAGGGAAAGGTAGGTGGGGGCTATGGGCTGGGCTAGACTTCCTTTAGGCCCTAATGGGCTTGTTTCAATTTTGGTGGGGGCTTCAGGCCCCAACTTGATACATGTAGGTCCGACCTTGCCAGAGGGTCACCCATCCTGGTACCGCTCCCGCTGCCCAAGCACGCTTAACTTTGGAGTTCTTATGGGATCCGGGGCCACATGACTTTAAAACACACCATGTTGTGTTAACACGGGGTTTGACTCATAAGCCCAGGGTCAGGACTTGGATAGTTCCGATGTGGGATTTGGACAAAGCCTCATGGTGGTAACGGAAGCACTCCACCCTTACCCTTGTAGATTCTCCTTTCTTGGCTGACAGGATCACTTGACCTGGTCTGGCCTCAACGGATTACCCAGGCGGATTGGGGTCTCACAAGCATGGCCGAATTCTCACATTTAACAAAGAATCAACAAGTCCTTCCTATGGAGTTGGGTTTACACAACTATTTAAACCCTGAGAGATTCCCTTTGCCTAGAAATCTTGCATTGGTACCGACTTGAAATTTAGAGAATAAAGGAAGAAAGATAGAAATATAATGAACAGAATAAGATAAAGATTTAAGGTTTTTGCAGAGGAAGCAAGAAGAAAGAGAGAGAGGTCATACAACAGAAAAGAGGGGATTTGTGGTTGTGTTGTCCATATGAATCCGCCTTTGTATTTATTGTGTTTTGAATGAAGTAAAATCACAAGAATGCCCATCTGGTTCCTATACTAACATGAAAACCAAGTTGGGACCATTACTTTTAAGTTTTAAATAGAACCTATGTTCCTGCACAATAATAACTCTAGTTGGATAGATTATACTCTCAAAAACACTAGAACAGCTAGGGCACTTATTAGTTATTAATAATTTTATATGTAATGTATCTTAACATGCTGCATCTTAGAGATGAGATAGGTTGATTAGCTAACATTGGGCATGCTGATTTTAATAATATTTATTTGATTGACTTATAGAAGGCAATTATTGTCAGCCATAATTCCATGACATTTTATTCTTTTATATCCAGTGTTGGAGTTGCATACTATGATTCCAGCATTTGCCAACTTTATGTCTTGGAAGTTTGGGAAGATGGGAGTGATGATTTTCCTCTAATGGACCTGGGTATGCACATATGAATATTTAAAGACTGGGTTTACAACAAAATTTTTTTTTTTAAAGCAATTACTTGTGCCATTCAAAATCAGTTTTTATCCCTTTTTCTTCAAGGTCATTTACTTTGTTGAATGTTAAAGAATCATTTGGATAAATATACATCGCTATCCTTATTATCCTAACGTTGTAAAGGTCTGTTAATGCATGCGAATATTTATGTGCATCTCATACATTTCTTTTCATGGAAATTTCTCAGTAAAATGTCAAGCCAAGCCTCGGATCATTTATGCAAGCACTAAGACTGAGGAATCCTTCATATCTGCTTTACAAAGAAGTGGTTTGTAACTGGCATCTCAATCAATGAATACGAGTTCCATACTTCCATTTTGTGCTTTTAGTTAGCATTGTGAATGAAACAGATGGAGCGAAGCCACCAGAAGTGAAGCTTATGAAAAGCTCAATATTCAGCTACGAACAAGCATGGCACAGGTATAGAAGTACCTTTACTATGTTCAATTGTCCCTTTTGTTTATGCTTTCTGTTTGAAAAGGAGTCTAACGATGGAGTTTACTGCATGAACCATTTTTAGAATAAAGAGTCTTTCATATAAATTTTTTGTTTCTTTTGCAAAGCTGCGTTGTAACATTTGGAAAATGAGAAGTTCAAGTAGTTAAGATGGTGGTGACTTAGATCAATGTGCTTGGTGAAGTACAGGAGATGCAGAAGACGATCATGCTCTTTTTTTTTTTAACTTTCTGTAATGAGTACTGCATGTCAGCTTTTGGCCATTGAGGGATGCAACTTGCAAGCAGTTGTTTTATTGCTCAATAAATCTTGTTTCTCTCCATAACTTGTTCTTGTTCCATTTTGATATTGCAATGCTTTTTTAGTAGGTAGCTACTCAAAGCTCCAGAAAAACTCCTTAGATTGTCTATTTTTATTGACACCATTTGACTTTGTATATTTAAAATAAATGAATCAATAACATAAATGTTAAGGAACATAGAAATTTTATCTCCCAAACCACTGTAATATAAGTACACACAGTTGCATATGGCACAAGAGAACACATATCCATATACAGTCCTTGACTAGGAATGAGCTGTTATTTGATTTCCCCTAAATCAAAGGATTGTGATTGTAATCAAATATTGTAATTATCCCATTCAAAAGGATAATATATTCCATACATAGTAATACGGAAAGGGGAGCTTGGTCATGAGAATTGAGAAAGGACCACTCCATTCTCTTTAATCTTGGTCATTAGAAAGAACACACTACATTCCCTCTAATCTCGGTCATTAGAAAGAACACACTCCATTCCCTCTCTCTCTCTCTATATATATATATATAAATTGTTAGATGCCAGGTGCAGTTGTTAAAGACCATTGTCTTCTGCATTTGGATACTGCATTCAGAGAAGCAACTTTCTTCCCTATTTTGTCTCAGTTTGATGAATTGATTGAGATATCTGTACTTGTGCAGATTGGTATATCTTCGAGTCTCGGGGATGGATGAAGGGCTTAGTGTTAAGGAAAGAATTTGCTTTGTAAGTTATTGGGACAAAAAATTACTGTTTTCTTGCAGCTGGTTGTGCAATCATTATTCTTTAGATTGGATGCTCAACTCAAAATGTTCCATTCTTTTTGTTAATTATGCAGCTGAACTCTATGATGGATACCAGTAGTGATCTACAAGTTCGTGCAAGCGGGGGCCTTCTTGCTATACTGGAAAGTGAGAGGCTTGTAGATACCCTTGAACGGACAGAAGGCGGCAATACACCAATCACAATTGATTGTGTGACAGAAATCTCATTGTATCCTAAACGCCTTATATTCCTTATTTTGTATAGGCATTTTGTAGTTTCTAATTTAGGTAGCTCTAATGATCTGACTTTCCTGATACTGTATACAAGGATAATATGATATATGATCTTAACTTCCATTATAGAACAAAATTTCTCAAACTTGATGCTGCAGCGCATGAGGCATTGCAAATTTTTCAAATAGACAAACACCCAAGTCATATGGGCATTGGGAGAGCAAAAGAAGGGTGAAAGAAGAAAAAAATTATTAAAGCATTGTTAGTTTTTAGTACCTGTGCACTAATGTTCTTAAAACTGCAGGTTCTCTGTCTTTGGGATGTTTAACAAGGTAATGTTTGTTATTTTCTATTGATCAGTATTTTTCCTAGAAACTATAAAAAAAAGAAAAAGGAGAAAAAATGAAGCATGTTTAATCCCTCTGCTCTAAAGTCTTCATTACTTTAGACCAGTTTAGTTTTTTTAATTAATTTTTTAATTTTAATTTTTAATTTCAGTGTGTGACACCAATGGGCAAGCGTCTGCTGCGGTAAACTTTTATCAACGGAGTCAGAAAATACATTTTGGGACTTGCTTGGAAACTGACAAAACTTGGTGATCCATAGTTCTAAACCTGATTTCCTTTCTACTAGGACCTGGTTTCTGAGGCCTATACTAGAGCTTGAAGTTCTGAATAGTCGTCTCAACACTGTATCCTTGTCAAATGTTACTGATGCATCACAGTTCTATTAATTCCTGAATCTCACATAAAGCAACAGCATTCTATTTCTATACAAATGGATAAAGATATCATTCCTTCTTTCCTCTGAAGAATTGATGGCCGCTTTACGCGAAACACTGAAGTCTGTGAGAGATATTCCGTACATACTCAAGGTATTGTACCTCTTTTATATTTTCTAGGATCTAGTACCATTCTTTTGTTCTTCTACATTTCTCTTTACTTCTGTATTGTTCTGATCAATTATTAACTGCAATTTTTTATTTGATGGATCTGGTTATTGTAAGTGTTTGACCACACAGATATTTTTTGATTTAATTTTCATATTTTAAAGGTACAAATGCAATTCAATATTGACATGTAACTTAATAAAGGGTTAATAAATCACATTGGTCAACTACCATACTTTCCTCAGTATCTCTCTCTCTCTCTCTCTCTCTCCACATTAGTTGACTAAATTACTTTCCTGAATCTCATTTCCTTCAAACATCATGGCATTGAATTAGAATAAGGTTCATATAGTTGCCAACATTTATGCAGTTTGACATGTTGATGTAATCATACCATTTGTGGATATGGTAGCAGGGGTGGACCAGGTGTCATCTTTAATTTATGTTTTTTTGGAAGGACTTAATATGTTTTGTTGACTCAAAATAGAAATTCATGAAAAATGATGTTTTTTTTTGGTTTTCATTTTGTGTTGTATCTGTGTATGAATGCTACTTTCCTATTTAATTTTGGATAAAATCACAATTTTTCTACCAACATAATGGTTTTTTGGCAAACCATAGAGGTCTGAGGGGGTTGGCAATAAAATCCTTACATCATTTTGCTCTGTTTGACCTGTAATGGCTTTGCCTTTACTTTTTTCTAGGGATTTTCTGTTGCTCAGTTATGAGATGATGGATGATGCAGGACGAGGTTGACTAGCCTAAATGAAGTGAGTTTGAGATCAGGAAAATGAATTAACAGTTATAATTAAACCACTAAAACTGAAGTAAGCACACCATTCAATGTAAAATTCATCAAGCAATTAACAGTGATCTCAGGCTTGTCACAATCTTGCAATGAGATCCTTAATTAATTGAAGTTGGATCCAGTGGAAGGTTAGGACTTCCACGTTGTCTAGGAATCACTGACAGAAGTAGATTTGTGGTGCCCTTTGGGGATTTCATGGTAGCTAGGCTCAAATGATTCCAATTTTGATAATTTGGGAAATTGTGCAAATTAAGGTTCAATTTCAGACTTGAAAAAATAATTCCCACAACTTATAATATGCACGAGTTAAAATTCAGAATTGAAAACAAATGGTTAAAGGGTTAATTACCAATGAAAATTGGTGAATTGGGCCTCCAAAGTGGGCCGGCCTACTTGGGATGGGCTGTGCCAAATTCAGCTGGGCCTGTAATGGGCTGGATCCGAGTTGGCCAAGTGGATTTGGGCCTGGACCAGGTTCAGCCAACTTGGTTTGGATTTGGGGATGGTCAGGATGGTTGATGGGGCGCATTTTGGGATAGGATGGAAGATTTGGGTTGGATTTAGGGTTCTAGTGAGGAATTGGGGCTAGATCTAGTATTGTGTGAACTAGATCTAGGGAGGGCTGACGTAGCTAGATCTAGGGTCTTAGTAATGGATGGAGGGGATCAGTTAAGGTTAAAGGGACTGGTTAAGGGGTTTGAGAAGGTTAGATGGTGTGGGTTAGGGTTTGGGGCTATATCTAGGATTCCAATGGTGAGATGGATCTTGATATAGATTTATTGGAAATCTGAGATGGAAGGATGAAAACAAACAAGAAAGAGATGGAGATTACTTGGAGGAAGAAGATAAGATTCTTAGCCTCACGCCAAACTCCCCATCACGGGTGAGGAAGAAGAAGTTCTTGCACCAGATACTCTCAAGAGGGCTTCCATGAAATATTTTTATTCATTCATCAGTCATAACTGTCTTCTCCATAAGGAGATACAAGTTTAAAGAGAAGCAACAAGAGAGCCCTAGCACTGGACGGCTCGGATTATAACATCTAAGATCTAATGGCATGGAATGACATGGAATAAAATAGAATAGAATAAAATACTGGGAACCAAATCGTCTATAGTCGTAGCCTGCAAAATCTTCTGGGAACCTCTTCTCTCTCTCTCCTAACCCAAAGATCTGATGCACCAACCCTTGCAAATTTCTCCCTCTCACCCTAACAACCCACTTACTTTTTATTCACTTCCTCGCTTCTTGTCTTTTATTTCTTTTCCTTTTTTTTTAATCATTTCTTCTCTCCTCCCTAACCCACCCACCCAACACGATCCCTCTCTTCCCTTTCTTTCTTTTTCCTCGTCTGCTCCCAGCCCCCTGATCTCTCTTTTTCTTTGTCTCTCCTCTCTCCCCCTTTACCCTCCGTCTCTCCCTACCCATTGGTTTTGGTTTTGGAATTATGAATACTTTGTATCCACTAACACAGATTTTGATTCTGGATATGATGCAAGGATTACATCTTCTTAAATCTCTAAATTTTAGCAAATCACATGTTAATATCAATTTTGTTCTTCATATGATTTTATCAACCTTATTGTCTATGTAAAAAGGACAAACTATGAACAACTACACTTTTTCTCATGTTGCTATGTCAAGGGCTGGATTGAATAGGTGGGGTCAGTGGATGGGTACTGTTGGGTGGGGGTGGGTTGATAGATTGGATGCCTTAACCCAAATCAACATAAAGAGTTTGTTTTCTTAAAGACAATGAAAAGGAAAAAAAAAAAAAAAATGCACTGCCTCCCTATTCAGCTGAACATGCTGAACTAGTCCAATGTCTTGATCAGTTTTTTATTTTATTTTTATAGGCCGTTCTATTTGGTCACCTGACCAAATTAAGAAAATTCTGCTTGTTTGGCCGAAATGAACCAAAATTGACTACTCTGATGGAGGCATAAGGCTTGCATACTAAAGATTCAAAATCTTAAATAAAAAAATAGGTTGTTGGGATAATGGGGTTTTCTTGAAATTGAAGCACATTAACTAAGGTTTTTTTTTTATTGATATCTACATTAACTAAGTTTTTAGTTGTATGATCTGCTAAATTTTTAGTTGTATCATCTGCCAGTTAAGTTGTAATCATTACATGGTTCACCTGTGGAACTTAGAATCGTAACGTTTCCTACTGCTTTTGGGACAACCGTTAGCAACATTAGTCTTCTACGGTGTTCTATTAGTACTACAGATATGCTTCTTGATTTTACTAATATGCTGTCATCTTTTGGATTTTTACATTCGATCAATAACATTCTCAATGCTTTACTTTTTATTCTTTGAAGAAAGTTAACTCCCCAAGTTCTATATGTACAAGTGGAGATTGGGCTGCTTTTGTAAAGGTTTGCCTCTTTTGCTAATGACACACTTAATTCAAAACCCTATCCAGATTGATATGTATTTGAAATATATTAACTGAGCTAACAATAGTTTTATGTGGATTGAATTTCCTGAATAATGATATCTTTTTGTCATTTCTTAATGGTTCTGGTAGAATGGATATGTTTACATATATGTGCTACTAACGTAATAATAGATGATGATTTATGAACGTGTTTTCTTTCAGTTATTGTAATTGTTTTTCTGATAATATAATGTAAAGTCATTTATACATTATACCAGTGAGGCGAACGGTTCTAAGTATATGAGCAGAGTACGGAGTACCACATATTGTAATAAATCCATAATAGTTGGAGATTAACTTTTAATTTACCAGCTAATCTCCAACTATTATGTATGAATTTCATTGAATCAGCACTTGTACCTAGAGCTGTGTCCTCTCGATTGGTATAATGAATGGAGAACTATCAATTGTCATAGTTTAATGTACTTGCTGTTAGGATTAAAAAGGTTTAGATGAAGCCATGAAGGGGACGAATGAGAAATGAAAGAATGTGAACAAAGAAGAAAATGTGAGGAATTCATGTATATAACGAACACTATAAAGTTGATGCAATGGCGCAGGAGCGGAAGGCTTGGATTCAGTGGTCTATGTGTTAAATGAGGCCTGAAAGTATTTAGATCGATTTGATCAATCAAATAGGACCTCGATCCACCATACCAAGTGTTTGATCAAGAAAATTGGGCCAATCTAGAAATTGGATGGTCAAGATAGGCCTAAAATAATTATAAAAAAAAATCGTAAGGTTCTGCATTAAATGGGGATCCAAAACAACACCCTGATGGCCCAAATGGGATCAGTCCATCAGGCTCCAGTAGCACAAATGGTCCACACAAATGGACTGCATTTCCATTGGGTTTTGATCCACCTGATCTAAACCCAAATATTAAACATGCTCAAACCATCTCAAACGTGTTTCTCTGATTTTATCCCCTAATGATGCTATCCCTAAATGCTCTCGAAACCACTCATTTCTAATTTTATCCTTCCTCGTTTTACCACGCATCCACCTCACTCCCATCTCTGTTGTCTCCATTTTGTGCATATGTTGCTTCTTGGTTGAAGAACATTCTACTCCATAGATTATTGCTGATCTAATCATTGTCTTGTAAAACTTTCTCTTCAATCAGATGAAATAAATTTATTGTTATAAAAAAAAAATACTATGATGCACAAATATGGATATGACTATATGAGTATGGACACGGATATGGGGATTGGGGATATGGCTAGCCACTTTTGAAAATGTAGGACACGGATAAAGATATTGGTGTCCTAATTTTTTTTTCTTTATATTTACTTTTGGATTAACGAAATTATCATTGTTTACATTTTTTTTCTAATATATATATATATATATTTTTATGTTGAGAAGTTAGACAATTAAAAGAACTATATGAAATAATGGACTTGGTAAGTAGGATATGCTTTGGTAAGTAAGATATGCCAACCTTGTATCATAGAAGTATTGGTGCAGTATCGGGTGTCGATACGAGTGTCGTATTGGTCCGACACGGATACGTTGGGCTTGTACATGTATCTGGGTATCATAGGTATTTTAGAGTCTTTTGTTAAAAAAATGGGAAAAAAATTTCATTGTAATCCCTATTCGGATGAAATCTAGAGTGAACAAATTGAATATGTCCCGAATTTGGCCTTGGAACTTTTCGTAGGGTTGTTCGGTTTGGTCACTTGACCAAACCAAATAGTTTTGCCTGGTTGGTCAAAACGAACTAAAACTGATTATTGACTACAATGCTTCCAACCCGAAAGAACATACCAATGACACATAGCAATTCATGCTCCATCTCCATTCTTCGCCACTGTGTCTAATAATTATGAAGTGAATACTAGTTCCGGTGCACTTAGGGAGCCTGATACCTTTACAAGATTGATTTAGAGATAGGAAACCTTATCTTGCAGATACCTCTACAAGATTGATTTAGAGATAAGAAAAGAACCTTATCTTGTATATACCTCTACAGGATAAGGTTTCCTATTTTTGGATCAATCTTGTAGAGGTATCATGCTATGCGGTGATACCAGAATTGCTACTCTCTTCACAATAATATGGGGCAAGTTCAGCATAACATGGCTATGGAAACTTGAGAGAGGGTAATGGAAAGGACCAACCACATTCATTGGAACATGACTCGACACCATGCAAAGGGTTGTGACCTAGAGTGTGGCTTGGCACTGGGGACTTCATTTGGAAGTTTGTGAGCAGCTGGCGCAGCAGGTACAAAACTTCTAGTCCTCCCAGCAGAGAGAGAGAGAGAGAGAGAGAGAGAGAGAGAGAGAGAGAGAGAGAGAGAGAGAGAGAGAGAGAGAGAGAGAGAGAGAGAGAGACGCAGAGAGAGAGAGAGAGAGAGAGAGAGAGAGAGAGAGAGACGCGGGGGGGGGGGGGGGGGGGGGTGTTCAGCCAGAATAGATGAGTGATAGAATGGCTATTTGAGTATTTACTAACAAAATCAGGCTGATCTTTACAAAAAGGTTGAAAAGGTCAGTGGTTCATCAAGATAGTCGAAAGAAAGGTTGGTCAATGATTATAGATATTTGAATTTGAGACATAATTCTCTTGAGAATAGATTACTTTTGATTCCATTTCAATATCAAGTTTTATTCAGCTTTGGTAACTAATTAAAAAAAAGACTTAAATATGTTTCAGAAGCAAAGCTTTCAGAAGTTCGCTTCATTTGAGACTTGTCATATTTTAACATGCAGAGCATTTCTTCTCTCTTACATGTGCGCAAACTTTTTGAAGTTGGGATTTCAGAATCTCTTCAAGAGAGATTGGATTTTTTGGATTTATATATTGTTGAGAAGGTAATGGGTTGACATATTTACTGCTTTTAATTGAAATCAATGATGCACTTTGTTAGCTTGATCAGTTTTTCACTCTCCTATTGACTAAAAGGGGATGCATTTCTCTGTTATAATATCACGCAGGCATGTTCATGTATCTCAACGGAGTTGGTTTATGTCTATGAGCTGGTTAGTGAATATGAACAAACCTTAATCTAGCTGTCAAAATTATTCAGTTCACATTGCTTATAGAACGTGTCCTCTTATATTGCATACGAACGTTTTTTTTTTAAACGAATTTTGTGACTAAAGTGATACTGATCTTGATGCAAATCTTTGATACCAATTTATGTAGAACAACTGTTTATCAAAACTAATCTTAGCACGTATATGTCTGCTGGGACTACTGGACCAAATGCTTGACGGTCCTACTGTGTGACTTGACAGAACTGTCCAAAACCAGATAACTGTATGAATTAAAATTTATCTAAATTTACTTTGAATTAGAAACTTCCTAACTAATAATTAGAGAAAAAAAAAAAACCAGTTGAAACCAGTGCTCCACCCTTCTCCACGCAAGCCCTAACGGGCCTAACCCTAGGGTATGCATTAGTTGGTATTAGAGAGAAGATCCACATTGCTCCGATCAATCTCCTGTCACCAATCGGAACCTATCCATTTCATATCCGTTACCCCACCATTGTCCTGGCGACATCTTTCTGACAACCAGCCACCTCCGTCACACCCAGCCCCATCTTCCACAACTTGATCAAAACCCCACTGTTCATAAAACCTCAAACCGAATGAAACCCCCACTTCCCCAACTTTCCGTCACCCAAACCCAAAACCCTCTATCGACATCCCATACCCAAATCCAAAAAAAAAAAAAAAAAAAAAAAAAAAAAAAAAATCCCAGCCAAAACCAGTGCGTCCCCTTCTCCACGCAAGCCCTAACCCTAGGGCCTGCATCAAAAGGGGAGTGTTGATATAAATTGTTATGCCGTTCACTAACAGCTTGAGCTTTTGGTGTTAGCGGTTATTAACATGGCTGAGGAACATAACTTCATTAAGCTCCCATGGAGCATTGTAAATTGATACAAGTGCACTATAAAGAGTAGTCCCTAGGAGCACCATATACAAGTTAGACTTTTCTTTGTTAGACTTGTTCTCCCTCTTTTCATTGTAACTACAAGGGTTCTTCTCTTCTGTTGTAACAACTCAAGGAGTACTCTATATAACCATGTGGTCCCTTCAGTGATCTCATGGACTTTTCGCTCATATTTCAGTTCAGTTTCCTTTAGTTAATAATTGGAAACATGATATGCGCATTTTATGCACCACTCATGTCATCCTTATTAACTAATGACTTAGCTGTAGGAGCCGTGTCTTATTGGTGGTTTCTTCTCTTTGTTCTTGGTAAAACTAGAGTATATATAAAAATTTCTTTTGCTGTTTCTTGTATAGTCATGCAGGACAGCTTAAGTTATACATAATAAAAAAGTGTGAGCCTCAGCTGACTTTACTAACAAAACTCATTATCTCCAACTTTCCTCCTCTTTTTTCACTTTTTCCTCTCTTTTTTTCATCGACGTGACCATAGATAGTATCAGAAGGTTTTCATAATAGTCATCTGTTAGCTTGCATTCTCAATCATATAATTTCCTATTATCTTTTTATGTTTATGGAAGGGATGAATAATAAAAAAAATCCAAGTTTTGTTTTCAATTTCTTTCTCTTTTATTCTTTTTGACTTATTTTGAGCTACTTCAATTGCTACTAGTTTCTGCTTATTCAAAGACAACCATCTTATGTGTTACTTTTCTAGGTAAATACATTGCCCTTAATTAACTATTAAGCTGCTTTTGCATCTAACTTTTTTTTTTTGTTTTGTAAAACTGTCATGTAGGTAATGGGTGTTATTGACATTAATAGAAATAAAGAAAAGGGGTATGGAACAATGGTGAAGGAAGGATTTTGTGATGAGGTTAGAATCTAGTCTCTGTTTTCACTTGGCCTTTTCCTAATTATTTATTTTCATCTATATCATGCAGCTATCCAACTGTTGTATCTTTCCTGTCTCCATTATTTCACCATATCTATTCATCCAATTTTTTCATGTGGGCCTCGACTTCCTTTCATTAACTTTCGTATAAAAAGGCTGCATTATTTTTCTTTGATAATTTGGTTAATTAAATAGGCCACTGAAAGGACCATCACCATCTTTGGAAGGACCTCATCATATAATTTCGTGATTTGTTGATCCTCTTCTTTGATGTATTAATAGGACATAAGAATGGACAAAATGATAGATACCTTTTTAATGAAAAAATTAAAAAAAAAATTAAAAAAAGTCAGGGAAAAAGTATATAGAAGGAAGCTAAAACAACATTTAAAAAAGCATCTCCAAAAAAAAGATATAAGTTCAAGTTTGGCCCTGAAGAAAAAAAAGACAGTAGTAGAATTGTATAAATCTAAAACACAAAAAAACTCACCAAACTCACAACCTAAGATTGATTGGATGGAGGTGAAGCTTCACCCACCACTATCCATGTGGTCACTTACCCTTTTCACCAACTTCCATAATTGGAACTAGCCTAGATAACCCCACAGTTTTTGTCACACTAAATTACTATAGATCTACCCTAATCTAATCTGAATCCAATCACATACATAATGTTATCCTACGATATCCTCGCATATCTTACTGGTTCCCTCCCCCAAAACCCGTGTACTTGTGCATCCAAGGGCACATTAGGAGCGCTTGTCCCTTATTGGATTATTATTCTTGTAGATTTGAGAAAAAGAATGAGTCCAGTTTTATAGAGATTTATTATGTAATGTGATGGTTAATATGGGCTTCTTCTATCCTGGTAACCTTTCCTTCATTCTTCCTCTATATTGTCTAATATCCTGTTTCTTTTTTGAGTGGTCTTCGTAGTCATAACTAGTCTATAGAATCAACATCTCAGAGATGGATACTTATTTTCTTCTATCTTCTTCCCATCTTATCAAGTGGCTCTGTTTCTGTTTATTATTGCCTTTCTGATTCTGTTTATTATCGTCTCTCTGACATTTTGTATTTCTTAAATAGTACTTGGTATCCCTTGTGCAAATGTGAAGGAACCATATACTTCAATGATATATTATTATCACTACTACTTTGTTAACAATGACCGAACACTAACTTAACCAGCAACTGGTGATGCTTGCATTCTGTTTGGTTTATATGATTTTTCATTCCTAGCGATCTAATTAAAATAAGTTCTTGAACATGTAGCTGGATGAGCTGAGAGAAATTTACGAGGAGTTACCAGAATTTTTAAAGCAGGTACCATCTAACTATCACTTTTTCCTTTTAACTTATTATACTTACTATTCTAAATGTATTAGTTACATCATTTCAATGCAGGTTTCATCTTTGGAACTTAAACGACTTCCCCACCTACATGAAAATGAGCTTGTTCCATGCATTGTTTATGTACATCAAATAGGTTGGTCTTCCTTCTAGTGTCCAACTTTTGTTGTTTCTTCAAATGTTGTAGGAAAACTTTTACATTGGAGATGTAGAATAATAAGTTCCTTTGGTCTTCTCACTTACTTTCACTTGTACTGTAATCCTTTAATTCCAAGGGCATTTTTGTGTTTACATATTGTATTGGTGTATGTTCATATTTTGTCTGGGGCATCTTCTTCTCTATTGATTTAAATGAAAATAAGTCGTCATGGATCTGTATTTCTCACTTCTCACTTAGATATATCTTCCTTCTTATTTATATTTAGTGTACTGTTCGTGATTTTATATCAGGATCATTTTATTAGACATCATCCTACATTGCTGTTTTATACTTAGTCTAGTTTAATCACTCCCTTATATTCTCATCATTTCCTCATCATTGTTTTCTTCGCTCATATCCTAGCTTCATCTTCTCAAAACCCCCATGTTCTTACTATCTGCTTTTCCACCACACATCACCACAACTTGCACGTTCTTTTGTCCACACAGGATACTTGATGTGCATTTTTGGAGACAAACTAGACGAATCCACGATTGAGGAACTTCAAGATTATGAATTTGCAGTAAGTACAAGGCTGATTCCAGCACAAAGAAAAGATCCATTATCCTGAAATGTGATTTGCTTCAAATATTGTGAATACATGATTCACATATAGAATGCTTTAATTGTTAAAGTGTAAACTTATATGATAATAGGCCCACACCACTTGTATGATAATAGGCCCAGCCCACTGGTAAATATGAGATCTAGTCATAATGTGTACAGAAAGATAAAATCGTGTACGCTAGGATGTCTTACCCTATTTAGAGATTTAATTAGGTTTTGTTTCCATGATTTGTAGCCTAAACTTAGGCAATGTAAAGTCTATATAAAGAAGAGAAATCCAAGAAGGCAGAATGTCGAATTGGAGTATTTCACAAAACTCTTTCTCTATTGTTCTAGTATTCTTTTGAATATGCCTCTGAATGTCATGGTATTGGAGCTATGGTTCTAAGAGATCTCCTTCATTCTGAGAGACTTCCTTCGTTAGTCTAAGAGTTATCTCTTCGTTTCTTCTCTTCTCTCTGCTTGGAGTATCTCTGATCAAGGTGGCCCACCTCTGATCAATCGCTTGTAGCCAGCAACCTACATGGTGATGATCAACTACTCTTTAAAGTTATTTTGAAGATTTTTCTGGATTTTTTTCTCATCTAATAAGGTGCTGTCACCCTCTTCTTCATCTGGCGACTTTGGTGTTTTTTTCTCAAAAGGATTTCATCTCAACCGTACAACTTTGTGGGTATATATCCAAATTCCATCAAACTTGGACTAGAGGACACACTTTTGCTCTCCTCCAGGATGATGTCCTCTGATCTGTGATTGGACCAAGTTGTGGGGCCCACGCATCTCTCCTGCATAGAAACTCAAGGTCGTCTGGCACTGTTCCTTTTTTCTGTTTTGGGGAAAATTTGCTAAATGCATATCTCAGCTACTACAACTGCCTCCTTCATGCTGGGTTAGTAAAATCATCTCAGATTACATCACAGATTCTGATCTTCTGTGAATTTTTGGCTATACACTGCTATTTTGAATACTTTGGTTATTTAATTGCAATCTCTGGTGGCTGTTAGTGTGTTTTCGAGTTGCAATTTATTCTTCTGGTAGTAGGATTGCTGCTTGTTGCTGTTTTTTTTTTTTTTTTGCTGCGCATATCTTTGCATTGATATTATGGAGAAAGGTGATATCACTTTGATCAAGTTTAATGGTAAAAACTATACCACTTGGGCTTTTTAATTTCAAATTTACCTTAAGGGTAAAGAACTCTGGGGACATCTTGATGATTTGGATCCCAAACCTACTGATGATAAGCTTCTAGCTAAATGGGAGGTTAAAGATTGGTAGATCATGACCTGGATATTGGGGTCCGTCGATGCACAGTTTATCCTGAACCTTCGCCCATACAAGACTACCAAAGAAATGTGGCTCTATTTAAAGAAGATATATTTGCAGGAAAATTCTGGGGTATCCTTAGCATAGCCGGTCCCAAGCCCGGACAAAGGAGGAGGGTTGTGCGTTAGGTAGCCGACAGCCAACACAATACTCAGTCGGATTTCTTTATGGATTTGAGACCTAATGAAATTTCGTGGGGGCGTCCCCTACTTAGCGACGCGCTGTATGGTCCGGGTACAGTGATAAGTGAGCAAGGACCGCTGCAGCGGCGCCCGGGTGCAGTGCTAAATAGGCAAGGGTCCTCACACTTTGTTGGACGAGTGTGGGGGGTAAGGAAGCTAGTCCAAAATAGAAGGCTGAGATTGGGTACTTGGAACATTGGGAGCCTAACTGGGAAACTTATGGAAGTGGTGGATACAATGGAAAGGAGACGAATCGCAATTGCTTGCTTGCAAGAGACAAGATGGGTGGGACACAAAGCTAAAGAGATTGAGAGGACTGGGTATAAGTTATGGTATATGGGACTTAATAGAACGAGGAATGGGGTCGGCATAGTGGTAAACAAGGACTTAAAGGAAGATGTAGTTAATGTAAAGCGCTATGGAGATAGGATTATTGCAATTAAATTAGTGTTAGGAGAAGAGATAGTGAACGTAATTAGTGCTTATGCCCCCCAGGTGGGCTTAGGAGATGGACATAAAGGAGAAGTTTTGGGAAGACTTGGAAGGAGTGCTACTAGAGATACCCCAAGGAGAGATGGTCTTCATAGGAGGAGATTTGAACGGTCATGTAGGACGCGACGTAGATGGATACATAGGAGTACACGGGGGACATGGGTACGGTAATAGAAATGAAGAAGGGAAGGATATCTTGGAGTTTTCAGTGGCTTATGATCTCATGGTAACTAACACCTTTTTTAGGAAGAGAGAGGAGCATTTGGTGACTTATAAGAGTGGCTCATCGAGGACACAAATTGACTTCTTCTTAACTAGGAAAAGAGACCGCTTAGCTTGTAAAGATTGCAAGGTTATACCGGGGGAGAGCTTGACTTCCCAACATAGGTTGTTGATCATAGATGTGCAGCTACAAAGGTGGACTAGAAAAAAGAAGTTGTATAGATGCTCAAGGACTAAATGGTGGAACCTGAAAGGTGATAAGCAACTAGCTTTAAGGGAAAGAGTACTAGAGGAAGACGTTTGGGCGATAGATGAGAGTGCAAATAATATGTGGGATAAGGTAGCAGAGTGTATTAGGAGGGTAGGGAAAGAAGTCTTAGGAGAATCCAAAGGGGGTACTCCGGTACAGAAAGAGACATGGTGGTGGAGCGAAGCCGTCCAAGACAAGATAAGAGTTAAAAGAGAGTGCTTTAAAACTGGGCAAAAGGATCGAAATGAAGCGAACTTGGAGAGGTATAAAGAAGCAAAAAGAGAAACCAAAAAGGCAGTTAGTGAGGCCAAGGCAAAGGCATTTGAAGAGCTATATAGGCGACTTGACACTAAGGAAGGCGAAAGAGAGATATTAAAGCTTGCTAAAACCAGAGATCGGCGGACCAAGGACTTAAACCAAGTTAAATGCATTAAGGATGAGGATGAAAAGGTATTAGTAAAGGAAGAAGAGATAAAGGAGCGTTGGAAGAGCTACTTCTACAAGTTTTTTAATGAAAGCAGTAGTAGTGACATACAATTGGGGCAGCTTACCATTTCTAGAGAAGAAGCGAATCATATGTTCTATAGGAGAATCAATAGGGAAGAAGTTAAAGAAGTATTGAAAAGAATGAAGAATAGGAAAGCGGTTGGGCCAGATGGTATCCCTATTGAGGTCTGGAAGTGCTTGGGGGAGGATGGCATTAGTTGGTTGACAAAGCTTTTTAATGTAGTACTAAAGAGCAAGAAGATGCCTAATGCATGGAGGAAAAGTATTCTTATACCCATATACAAGAACAAAGGAGATATTCAGAACTGTGCGAACTACCGCGGGATTAAATTGATGAGCCATACGATGAAATTATGGGAGAGAGTTATTGAGAGAAGACTAAGAAGAACAACAAACATTTCAGAGAATCAATTTGGTTTCATGCCTGGGAGATCAACCATGGAGGCTATCTTTCTCCTGAGGAGGTTAATGGAACAGTATAGAGAAGGTTAGAGAGATTTACATATGGTGTTCATTGACTTGGAGAAGGCCTATGACCGGGTTCCTAGGGAGATTCTTTGGAGAGTTCTTGAAAAGAAAAGAGTGTGTGTCGCATATATTGAGGCGATAAAGGATATGTATGATAGAGTCGTGACATCTATAAGGACGACTGGCGGCGAAACTAAGGAGTTTCCTATCACGATTGGTCTACACCAAGGCTCAGCGTTAAGCCCGTACTTGTTTGCCCTAGTTATGGATGAGATTACAAGACATATTCAGGATGAGGTGCCGTGGTGTATGCTATTTGCAGATGACATTGTTTTAGTGGATGAGACGAGAGAAGGAGTGAATGCTAAACTAGAATTGTGGCGGAAAACATTAGAGACAAAAGGGTTTAGGCTAAATCGATGCAAAACGGAATATATGGAATGCAAGTTTAGTCAAAGTAGGACACCTGGTAGCATAGAAGTAAGTTTGGGCACACAAAAGATTATAGAGAAAGAAAACTTTAGGTACCTTGGATCTATCAACAGGATGGAGGGATTGATACTGATGTAAGTCATAGGATTCAGGCCGGGTGGACCAAATGGAGGAGTGTTTCTGGGGTCTTGTGTGATCGGAAAGTCCCCCTCAAGGTTAAAGGAAAGTATTATAAGGTGGCGGTACGACCAGCGTTGTTATATGGATCAGAGTGTTGGGCAGTAAAGCATAATCATGTCAAGAAGATGGAAGTTGCGGAGATGAGAATGCTAAGATGGATGTGCGGGATCACAAGGAGAGATAGGATTAGGAATGAGGAGATTAGGGGCAAAGTAGGAATAGCACCGATTGGAGATAAAATGAGAGAAAATCGACTGAGATGGTTCGGCCATGTTAGAAGGCGTCCAACGGAGGCACCTGTTAAAGGTGTGAAAGCATGGAGATTGCTAGGAGTAGGAGAGGGAGAGGGAGACCCAAGAGAAGTTGGAAAGAAACTATTAAACATGACATTGCCTACATGGATCTAACAGAGGACAAGGCCATAAACAGATTTGATTGGCGTCGTCAAATCCATATAGTCGACCCCACCTAGTGGGAAAAGGCTTGGTTTGGTTTGGTTTGGTTATATTTGCAGGAAAATTCTGCTCGAAGGTTTCATTTAGAACATGAAATCTCGTAGTTTGTTTAAGGGACCTTGTCGATACAGGATTACTACTCTCAGTTTACAAGTCTGTGGATTGATTACACTGAGATTATTTATGCCGACCTCCCCGCTTCCTCCTTATCCTCTATTCAAGAGATCCATCAAACAAGTCAGTGGGATAAGTTTCTGATGAAGTTACGGCCATAATTTGAAACTATCCGCTCCAACTTAATGAGCAGGGTGCCATCCCCCTCACTCGAATCATGTTTGGGCGAACTCCTTATAGAGGAACAGCGCTTGGTGATTCAGACAACACTTACACAGAATGCTGCTCAGGCGGCTCCTATCGATGTTGCTTATATAGCCCGGGGTAAGCCTCAAGCCCGGGACATGAGCAAGGTCAAATGTATTTGTTGCCACAAACTCGGACATGTTTCCACTCAGTACGACCAGAAGTTTTGTTCCTACTGCAAAACCAAAGGTCATGTTCTTTCGGAATGCCGGACGCGACCTTAAAGTAGGCCACAGCAACAGAGAGCCGAGAGCCTACTCTGCACATCTTCCTGAAGCTTCTTCACCGGTCATGCCTACACCACCTGCTGCCGCTTCTTCTTCTACCCTTACTCCTGAAATGGTCCAACAAATGATCATAAATGCTTTCTCTGCACTTGGCCTATTAGGTAAACCAACATCTTCATAATCCACCTTATATATTGATTCAGGGTCCTCCAATCATATGACACACTCTCCTGCCAATATGACTCATATTAGGGAGTATGATGGAGACCTCTGCATCAATATTGCTGATGGTGGCAGTGTTCCCATTACTGCTGTTGGCCAGGTTCCTCACTCCTTGCCCTTGCATATTGTTTTTCTTTCCCCTCGCTTAACCACAAATTTGTTATCTGTTTCGATATATACTTGGTACATCTACCCGCGGCTTATTTTTTCCAGTTGGCACACCGCTTACACTCACTGCTTATTTTGACGCGGATTGGGTCGGCTATCCGGACACACGCCGCTCTACCACAGGATGGTGTGTTTACTTGGGAGACGCCTTGATATCCTGTAAATGTAAAAAGCAAGATAAAGTCTCAAAATCTTCCACGGAATCAGAATACCGACCCATGTCTTCCGCTTGGTCTAAGATCCTATGGCTACGCGGGTTGCTCTCAGAGCTTGGATTTGTAGAAGATAACAGGCCCGGCTCGGCCCATGAACAAAGTCCACGCATGGATAGGATATACTCAAAGCTGTATAGGATAGGATTTACTCCCTAATTTCTCTCCTTCTATGTATAGGATATAATTGATTCTTTCCATTCTTTTGTTATTCTGATTTGTATCTAATTTGTAATCTTTACTTAATTAGAGCCTTGATTAAGGCATCTCATCAATATATATTGAACTGTCGATGCTCTGGAAAGGCACGACCTTCTCCCATATTGTTTTTCTTCTTCTTCTTCTTATCTTCCACATATATCTGACATGGTATCAGAGCCATGTGGGATCTCTCCATATCAACACCATCGCTTCTCAAGCATCTGAAGTCTCTCTCTCTCTCTCTCTCAGCAGAATCTCTATCGTCATTCTGCAAGGTGACTATCCAAGGTGGGCCATCTTCCGATCATCCAGAAATCAAAACCAATCACCACCACAGTAGTCGCCCATCTTCTCTAAGATTTATGGGCATTTTTTCAGGATTTTTAACAAATCAGAGGTAGGCCATCTACTGCTACTTGTGCTTTCATAGTTTTACAAGATAGTTTTCATCAGATCCGTTGAATTTTGCGGATTTTCATCAATTTGTTATGCAAACCTGATCTGGAAGTTAGTAAAAAGTCTCCCACAGAAGACCGCATTCTTTGATCAGAGGTCTGATCCCATTGTGGGCCCCACGTGACCACTCTAGCACCTTCACAGTGGTCGTCTGGACTGTTTTTGGTCACTGTTGGGTTCCCTTTTTGCTTTGGAGTTCATCTGAGTGCTCCAGTAACTTATCTAAACCAGCCACTCAGCATCTCTTGCTGGTTATTGCTGACTGGTTGCTGTTTAGTCCTCTCCATCTCTCTCTCGGCTTGGATTGGTGTAGAACAGAACCCCTTGGGTGCACTGTGCTCTGTTCTGTTGTCACTCTGTTGTCACTCTCTGATTCCCACCACTACTGCTGATTGTGCTGCATGCTGGGAACTATCTGATCTGGGGCTTAGATCAGATTGTGGGGTACTCGTATCTCCTCTGCCACCAGATTCAAGGTCATCTGGGTTGGATTTAAGCACTGTTTTGTGCTGGTTGTTTTTCTGATAGCTGGCTGTGTATGCAAGTTAGCTTCTCTTGCTGCCTCTCTAAACTTATTCTTGGTTGGTTACTTGCTGTGGTTCATAATAATTTAATATGGAGAAATATGATGTGATTCCCATTAAATTCAATGGAAATAATTACATGGCTTGGTCATTTCACCTGAAGAATTTCGTAGAAGGCCAAGGACTGTTTGGTTATCTTGATGGGTCGATACCTAAGCCTACCTCAACTGATACCAAAGCCTTAGCCACCTGGGCTAAAGAAAATGCTAAGGTTATTACTTGGATTCTTAATTCAATTGATCCTTCTCTTGCTATTGCTCTTCAAGCTTATGCTGCTGCCTGTGATATGTGGGGTCATTTAAAGAATGTTTATCACCAAACCAATAAAGCTCGCAAATTTCAACTTGATAGTGAGATTGCGAGATTCAGTCAAGATGATAAAACAGTGCAAGAATACTACAATGGATTTCTCACATTATGGACAGAGAGGGATGCTATGATAATTCAGTCCGTATCTGTTGGCTTTCTGACTGAGGCTCTCAAATTACAAGAAGAAACTCACATTAGTCAGTTTCTTATGAACCTCAGATCCGAATTTGAATCTGTCCGTTCAGCCCTTATGAATAGAGAAGTCACAGCAAATCTGGACACATGCTTCCAAGAAGTTCTTAGAGAAGAACTTCGCCTGAATTCTCAGCGTGTCATCCTTGACGACCCAAAGGCTTCTCTTCAGGCTGAGACTGCTCTTCTTGTAACCCCCAATCAGAAGCCTACTCAATGCTATGAATGCAAAGGCTTTGGTCATCTCGCCAAAAACTGTCGGAAGAAATTGGTTTGCAGATATTGCAAACGCTCTGGTCATCTTATTGATGATTGTCGTAGTTTACAAAGGAAGAATGGACCCCAGCAGAAGCAACATCATCCTACTGCATCCAGACAACATACTCCAGCTGCATTCCAAGTTCAAGCTCCTTTCCCCGACTCAGGCAACACTTCTTCCGGGACTGTATCCATGACTTCAGCCCAGATTCAAGATCTGATTCAGAGCACGGTCACTTCTGCATATGCATCTATGGGCATCTCTGGTGGTCGGTATCAAATTCCTTCTTCTATAGCATATCCTGTGTTTCATTCATCTGCTTACCTGTCTTCCCCTATTACATCTTCTACCTGGTTTTTAGATTCAGGAGCCTCCAATCATATGACATCTGTCAACATAGCTTTACAGATTCTAACCCTTATCTTGGAAAAGAGAAAATAACCACTGCTAATGGTGATCAACTTCTCATTTCGGGAGTTGGTAACATTACTTTGTCCAGTGTTTCTGGCCAGTCCTTCACACTTTCAAATGTTTACTTTGTTCCTCAATTAGCAGCCAATCTTCTTTCTGTAGGTCAACTTATCGATGATGGCTATCTTGTTCACTTTTCTTCCTCTGGTTGTGTTATACAGGGGCGACAAACTGGGAAGGTGATCGCGACGGGGAGTAAATATGGACGCCTGTTCTTGCTGGATATTGGACAACATTCTTTTTTTGCTTCTGATTTTGATTTCAAACAATTGTGGACTGTTTGGCATAAACGTCTTGGTCATCTCAACAATGCAAATTTGCTTTCCTTGTTTAAATTTGGTGATTTGGATTCTAAGTTTGATAATAAAATGATATCTTCTTTCTCTCAATCCAAGTGTGAAACTTGTTGTTTAAGTAAAAGTCATATTTTGCCTTTTCCTGTTCATAATACTCGTGCTTTAGCAGCATTTGATATCATTCATTCAGATGTTTGGGGAATTGCTCCTACCTTGAGTAGGACAGGATTTAAGTACTATGTGACTTTTATTGATGATCATTCTCGTTATACTTGGATTTACTTTATGCGCATGAAATCTGAAGTCTTCTCCATTTTTCAAAAATTCTATAACATGATCCAAACCCAATTTCAGAAAGCTATCAAAATTGTTAGGTCAGATTCCGGTGGTGAATACATGTCTCATGAATTCTCTACCTTTATGTCTAATAAAGGAATTATTCACCAAAAATCGTGTCCACATACTCCTCAGCAAAATGGGATTGCGGAACGCAAGAACAGACATATTCTTGAAACTGTTCGTACTTTGTTGATTGCATCTTTAGTTCCTCCAAAATTTTGGTGTGATGCTGCACAGACTGCTGTGTATCTTATCAACCGTCTTCCTAGCACTGTTCTAGGCAAGACTACTCCTTACGGAGTTCTCTTTGGTAAAAACCCTTCATACTCTCACTTACGTGTTTTTGGTTGCTTGTGTTTCGTTCATCTTCCTCCTAATGAACGCACAAAATTATCTCCACAGGCTGCTAAATGCATTTTTTTGGGGTACAGTCCTGAACATAAAGGATTTTTATGTTATGATCAGTTGGAAAAACGCATGCGCATATCTCGAAATGTTGTTTTCTTGGAACATATTCCTTTCTTTTCTTTACATTTGGATCATCATCCTCTTGCTGTATCCTATCTGCCACAATTCTCAGAATCTCCTTCTTCATCACCTCCTCTCAAAGTTTATGTCCGGCGGAACAAGGTCCCTCCCTCTCCTGATCCTCTCCCACTGCCGCCTACTGAGTTTTCAGGTAATAACACTTCTTCTGATAGCACCATCTCTTTGCGATGCTCTAGTCGTCCTTCTGTTGCTCCTAACCGCTATGGCTTTCCTGCCCTTTTTTACTTCCTTAGATAGCACTCCCATACCCACTTCCTATTCACAGGCCTCCAAGATTGCTTACTGGCAGGATGCTATGACTGAGGAATTAGTTGCTCTTGAAGCCAACCAAACATGGGATTTGGTCCCGGCTCCAGATGGCGCTTCTATAATTGGCAGCAAATGGATATACTCTATCAAAGTACACTCTGATGGGAGTCTTGATCGTTACAAAGCCCGATTGGTTGCACAGGGTTATAAGCAGGAATATGGAATTGACTATGAGGAAACATTTGCTCCAGTGGCGAAAATGACCACAGTTCGTACTCTTCTTTGTGTCGCGGCAGCCCGCAATTGGCCTCTATGGCAAATGGACGTCAAGAATGCTTTTTTACATGGGGACTTGCGAGAGACTGTTTATTTAAAACCTCCTCCAGGTTATGCTTGTCCTCCAAAGCATGTGTGCAAATTGAAGAAAGCTCTTTATGGACTTAAACAAGCTCCCAGGGCTTGGTTCGATAAGTTTCGGGCAGCAATCCTTCAGGCCGGATTTCGTCAAAGTCACCCTGATAGTTCCCTCTTTCTGCGATGGACATCGAAGGGCTACACATTCCTCTTAGTCTATGTTGATGATATGATCATCAGTGGTAATGATAATGCAGGCATTACTGATCTCAAACACCACCTTACTCGCCACTTCAGAATGAAGGATCTTGGTCCTCTCACCTACTTTCTAGGGCTTGAGTTTATGCGTAACAAATCAGGCATTAGGGTTCTTCAGCGCAAATATGCGACAGATTTGATTACATCGGCCAGGCTTGATGATGCTCTCCCTTTTGATACGCCTCTGGAATTGAACAGCAAAATCAGTTCCGATGATGGCACTCCCCTGGATGATCCTTCTATTTTTCGGCGAATAGTTGGGAGTTTACTCTACTTAACTATGACTCGGCCGGATATTTCTCATGCAGTTCATACGGTTAGTCAGTTTGTTAGCAATCCCCACAAACCACATCTTGCTGCTGCATTACGCATTCTCCGCTATGTGAAAGGGACTCTTCATCATGGTCTTTTCTTCTCTTCTGATAATTCTCTGCAATTATCAGCTTATGCGGATGCTGACTGGGCTGGCTGTCCTGATTCTCGGAGGTCTACCACTGGCTGGTGTATGTTTCTTGGCAAATCTTTGATTTCTTGGAAGTGCAAGAAGCAAACCACTGTCTCCAAGTCTTCTGCTGAGGCAGAATATCGAGCGATGTCATCTGCCAGTGCTGAAATTATCTGGCTTCGTCGCCTTCTGTGTGAATTGGGTATTCCTGTTGGTAGTTCTACACCTCTCCATGGAGATAATACCAGTGCTACCCGAATTGCTAACAATCCCGTATTCCATGAAAGAACAAAGCACATTGAGATTGACTGTCACTTCATCCGTCAACATGTCGTTACTGAGAAGATCTCTCTGCCTCATGTGTCTTCTTTTAACCAGTTGGCGGATATCTTCACCAAAGCACTTCCCAAACACCGTCATCATGATCTAACTACCAAATTGATGTTTTCAATCTTACCACATCAATTTGAGGGGGAGTGTAGAAGATAACAGGCCCGGCTCGGCCCATGAACAAAGTCCACGCATGGATAGGATATACTCAAAGCTGTATAGGATAGGATTTACTCCCTAATTTCTCTCCTTCTATGTATAGGATATAATTGATTCTTTCCATTCTTTTGTTATTCTGATTTGTATCTAATTTGTAATCTTTACTTAATTAGAGCCTTGATTAAGGCATCTCATCAATATATATTGAACTGTCGATGCTCTGGAAAGGCACGACCTTCTCCCATATTGTTTTTCTTCTTCTTCTTCTTATCTTCCACATATATCTGACAGGATTCTCACAGACTCAACCGACTCCTCTTCATGCTGACAACACAAGTGCCATTCGAATAACTGAAAATCCTGTGTTTCATGAGCGGACCAAGCATATTGAAGTGGACTATCACTTCATTCGGGACGAGTATGATTGCAAAGTCATTACTCTTCCCCATATTTCCACTGAGTTCCAGCTTGCTGATATCTTCATCAAGGGCCTTCCACGGCCGCGGCATGAATTCCTGGTTCGCAAATTGATGCTGGTTGATTCTTAGCATCAATTTGAGGGGGGGGGGGTGTTAAAGTGTAAACTTGTATGATAATAGGCCCAGCCCACTTGTATGATAATAGGCCCAACCCACTTGTAAATATGAGATCTAGTCATAATGTGTACAGAAAGATAAAACCGTGTATGCTAGGATGTCTTACCCTATTTAGAGATTTAATTAGGTTTTGTTTCCATGATTTGTAGCCTAAACTTAGGCAATGTAAAGTCTATATAAAGAAGAGAAATCCAAGAAGGCAGTATGTCGAATTGGAGTATTTCATAGAACTCTTTCTCTATCATTCTAGTATTCTTTTGAATATGCCTTTGAATGTCATTAATGTTCATATTAGTTTGCAGATGGAGATGGAGAGATGAAGAAATCCTTTTATCATACTTCCAAGACAAGAGAATTGGACAACCTTCTTGGAGACATTTATCATAAGATTCTCGGTATGACAGAACACTGTTTGATTGTGGTGTGTTTGGCGTGTTTTTGTGTGTGAGTGAGATGGGGGGGTGGGTTGTTTCAAAATCCTTGTTGTGCATTGTTTTCATGCTGCTGGGCAAAGTTTCCGTGCTCTCCACTGCTCATGTCTTTGTTTTTCTTTGCTTTGGGCATAGCAATTTTGCGCATGTATTGACCCATTCATTGTTGAGATTATGCAGCCCACACAAAAATGACCCGAGCATTTGTTGGACTGTAATGGGCCTGAAATGTGATTCTTTTAGGGTGGGTTGCTTAAAGTCATCTTTTCGTTTCTTTTTTCTTTTTTTTTAAATTTAGATTTAGCCATTGGTGTGTATTGCCCCCCATGCAAACCCTAAGATCTAGACACACTTATAGGTGGGCCAAAGGATCAATTGGGCCTCAAACAGTCCCCAAGTATTAAATAAAATTCAGTGTCGGGGGCTTTTTTGCCATAACAGTTATCGACAAGGGGCTATGTTCAAATTTCAGGAATTCTGAAGTAAAAAAAGCAGGATAGTGCAATTACTTTGGGGACCTATTTGGTAGGCCAAATCAAGCTCAAACCCAATGAAACTTGAACTGTTAATTTCGCCCAGGCGTATCCTTGCCAACTGTATGGGTACCTACTACCTTCATCGTCTGATGGGCCATGTGGGGCCTGGTTTGCAGACTGATGCAGAGACGTCCAGGTTGCTGAAATTTTCCAGTCTTTTGATTGTTTTAGAAATTTAGTTAATTTTGATAGTTTGATTATGGTTAGGATAGTTGTCTAGTATAGGAGTTCTTAGAAAGAGTATTAGGATTTTTAAAAAAAAATACTATATAAGGATGTGAAGGGTGAGCAGTTTTGGCTGTGCTACAGTTTATGAATAAGAGGCAGTCAATTGACCTGTTTTACCTTTCTCAATGATGCTGTGTGGTTGCATGGTGATTGAGAAGACTCTCAAGGTCAGTTTGGGTTGGATTTTTATGCTAGTTCCTTGTTTGTTTAATCTCTGAATTTCTGTAGTTTGCTGCACAGAATACCGCTTGCTGGAAATTTTCTGGTTTTTATTTTATTGGGCCCTTGAGGGTCCAATTTACCTAATCAGGACTGTGTCAATTGGTATCAGAGCAAACCTGATCCTACGATATGTCTGTTGATTCCGGCTCCCAAATCGTGCCTTCATGAAGAACCCGTGGTTGAGGGCATTTGGTTGAGAGCGACGAAACCCATGAACCCAATCCAGATGTTGAAATTCAGGAATAAAAAGACAAATTGAGCGATTAACCTGGCACTTGGAGCACAGAATGGGACTGAATTGTCATGACGATTTTAATGATGAAATGGAGGAAGATGAGGATGATAATAATAAAGCCTCTTTTGATGATGATGATGATCTGGTCTATGATGACAGACTGGATGGCAAGAGTGATAATGATGAGTTCTATGGCGATGGTGGCTGGCTGTTGCCATCTATGGAAGCCGATTGGTCAAAATCTTTTCTATTTGATGAAGATACAGACGATGAATGTGATCCATACCTTCATGATCGATGACAAGATGGAAAATTATCTTGTGATGTAAATGAAAGGTTGATCGATAAGATTATAAAGAACGTATTGGTGATGTCCTGATCTTTGATATGTATCAAGATGTTCATGAAAGTCTGGGATCCGAACCCTTGAGGGGGGGGGGGTGTGTTGAATAGGGTGAGCTTGAATTAGTGACCAATTATGCCAAATTTTAATCTTTTTAAATAAATTAGTCACAAGTGATGATTATGAAACTAAGTGCGGAAGCTAATAAAAACAATCACAACAAATCAAACACCATTACACAATGATTTATCGTGGTTCGGCCTCAGTGCCTACATCCACTCTTGGCTTGTGATCCTACACCCCACTGGATTTCCAGTATCTATGCTTTTCAATAGGCTAAGCAATAACCTTCTACAATTATGCTTTCCAAGGCTAAGCAATAACCTCTTGGGTTTTATGGTTCACCCCTTAACCTTACACTTATGCTTTTCTAAGGCTAAGCGCTAACCTATAACTATGAAATTTGTTTTCTCTAATATGTGTTTACAATACACTTGAAGAGATTAAAATTTAAGCTCAATTACAGTGCCTCTTAATTAGGCGAATATAAAAATGATAATCTAACTCACACAACACACTATGTAATGCAAAGATGAATGCTCAAGGTGTTTGTGTAAAAACTTCAATCAAGATTGAAAATGAGAGCTCAAAAATATATGCTTAAAGCACTTAGAATTGAAAGCACAAATGTTTCGATTGAAGCGAAAATGCTAATCACATGTGGTATGAAAAAAAACTTGGTAATGATATGCCTATCAAATGCTTTGCATGTTGTGTGAAAATCTCAAGTCTAAAACATGTGATGCATGAGCGTAGTTGTTTTCAAAACAAATTAGTTTACCTATGAGAGCATGGAATGAAAGCAACTAGCTAATGATTTAGCCAAGTATGAGATTCATGCTATGCCTTTGAGGGAAATCAAAGTTTTAATCAATGCATGAAATCTTTTTGATATGACAATTAGAACTAACTAGGTATAAATCTAAATGATGAATCCAACATAATAGTTCAATTCAAAGTGTAAATTATGTGATGGATTCAATCAAGCCATAGTTAACATGCTAAAATTGATTTATCGATGTATTAAGCAAAGCTTGTAACATAAAAGGGCTCACCCGGTGCACAAAGTGCTCCCCGGCTAAGCGGGGGTAGGGGGAGGGTGGGCGCATGTGTACGCAGCCTTACCCTTGCATTTTTGCAAAGAGGCTGTTTCCACGCCTCGAACCCGTGACCTCGAGGTCACCAAAGGAGCAACTCTACCGTTGACATATGATGTAGAAAACAAAGCTTAATAAGAGATTTAACTCATTGAATCCAAGACTTTGCTTTCCAAATGACCCACTAGCCTTCCTTAGCTTGTTTCCCAATCTTTCGCCTCTTCAAAAGTTCCTCGAAAGTGTCTCTGCTTTGGCCTTGGGATGAGCAAGTTTAACTAGAAAAGGTGTTCCAACGGCTAGTTTGGCGGTTAACCTTCTTCAAGTTCGGTTAACCGAACTCCCAAATTTCGGTTCACTGTCGGTTAACCAAATTGAGTTAGGTTAACCGAGTGTGAACCGACAGCTTCACCAACCACATAAAAATGTCATGAAACAGAGCTCTCTGATTTTTGAACTGAAATGGGTTCGGTGAATGTCGATTAACTGAACTCGGTTAGCCGAACCTTGATGGACAGGTATAAACAGTGCATTTTTGGCACTCTGAAGTTTTGACCGGGAGGTGACTAAACTTGAAGTCGGTTGACCGAAAATTCCCTGAAAAATAGACTTAGTAAAGTTTTTCTAGGAGGGAATTTTAGGATCATGGGAGGCAAGTTTGAATTCATGCTAAAATCTACTCAAAAGGGTTTTTCAAAACATGAATTTATCAAGCTATGCAATGCAAGATCAAGTCCAGGTTTCATGATTTTCCAAAGATGCATAAGTGAAAACTCAAGAGATGCTAAAAACGAATGCATATGCAGACATCAAATTGCAATCTAACAATAGTTCTAGCAGTTCATGTTAATGATACTCTGATCTTTGATATATATCTTGATGATGGATGCTTTGACGAGTACTCCGATTCCATGTCACACTGATTCCATGTCTTATTGCATTGATCATGAATCAAACACTAAGAATATTAGAGTACTTAGATCTTTCGTTCAAGGAAGATGGGCACATGGAGAGGCACCATTTTGAAAATCAATTTGTAAGTCTATTAAAGGAAATCTCACCATGTGCTCCTTTATGATTCGATCATGTGTCCATAGATGAAGACACTTTGGGAAGATTGGATGGATGTGACACAAGCAAGGATGAAAATAACGGTAGCGGCGGGCGTAGCGGCCCGCCGCCAAAACGCTATGAAGCGGGGGATACGTAGCGCAGCGGGGATACGTAGCGGCGTAGCGGTGCGATTTGAAAAAATCGCCCAAAAAATCTGAAAAAATTCCAGAAAATCCAGAAAATTGTAAAATGAAAGAATATGTGGTTCTTTTGCAAAAGTAAGTAAGAAAAGGGGGAGTAGCGGTGCCCTCAATATATGAAGTCCTGTATCGCTGTATAAATAGAAAATAATAGTAATTATTAGTTTTTTCACATGTATTCATGTTTCTTAGTCATAGTAATTTAGAAAGTAATGAAAAGCTCATAAAAAAAAAACTAGAACATGAAATAAAGGCATAAGACTTAAGAGTTAGATCATTACTCATTACTCATTAGTGAACATTGAACAATCAAATATCAATACTTCAACATCCAAGGTTCAAATTCAATCAAGTGAATGAACTCTGAAGTGATCAACAATCAACATTCAACACCAATTTAGATTTGACAGAGTAGAGAGTTAGTGAAGGAAATAGGATTAGGAATACCTTAATCACCACCCAAAGGAATGTCTACCAAGATTCAAGGTGCCATGGTTATCCTCATCATCATCATTGTTTTCATTTCTATTGGCACCATATTGAATTTGATATTGATGAGCATTGGCATCCACAATTCCAAAGAAGGCAGCCGGATCATCATAGGAAATTGGAGGTGGAGGTGGATGTCTACCATATTGCGTTTCACCATAGTCACCATATGAGTAGGACCCTGAAGTTGAAGACTGTTCTTGTCCTTGTACTTGACCATATGGAAAATAATGTGAGGGTCCTTGTCCACTGTAACTAGGGTTCCACGAATCAGTCCATGATGCTGCTTGTTGTCCTCCAACATCTCCACCCATATTTCCTTGCTCATTACCACCTCCAACCCCAGGTGGTGAGTCTCTTCGGCGCCGTTGATAACCACGGCTTGGATCAAATCTTCCAGATGGTAACTCCTGTACTTCCTCTACCGGAACGACATCATCTTCATCATGTTGGTAGTATTCACTAGTACCACCTGTCCCACTATCTCCTCCTACATCTCCTCCACCATGGCTACTCGAAGAGACGGTGGTGGAACTAGCTTTCTCAGAAGATCCAATAGTTGCAGGTCCCTTCCCACTCCTCGTCCTACTGGACCTGGTACTAGTACCTTCTCCTTGAGGTGGCTGGCCTTCTGCAGGTGCCTCACCTATATCCTCATCTATCAACTCTTGAATCGTTCCTTGAAACCCAGGATCTGAATCTAGCAGTGGATCCTATATCTCGGCTAGCCATGAGAGTAAGGGATCGTCATCTCTGAATATGTTATCCAAATTAATAGGACAATAAGCAGGATCATCCCTTGCTTTTCTCTCCCTAGTTCTGTTTCTCAACTTCAAATTGTAATGACAGTATACAAGCTTGTTGAGTTTATGCATGGTAAGCTGATTCCTGGCCTTCGTGTGGATCAAAGAGAAAGTGCTCCAATTCCTCTCACAGTTGGAAGATGTTGTAGTTTGACTAAGGATGCGAACAGCCGCTCTCCTTAGATGTGGAGCACTCTCTCCATAAGTCATCCACCAATTAGCTGAAATGCAAAAAAAATAAATAAAATATTAGATATTCGTAATCCTCTAGTCCTTCTAATCAATTAAGATAAATAGATCAAGACTATTGGGTGGGGTCTTTTGTTCATAGTCATACCAGGTGGGATCCTTCCAATCGATCGTATCACAAGAGGGTCAGCAAAGGTTCCTCTCCTTTGTGTATACATAGATATCTATAATGTGAAAATTAGAAATAAGTCAGTCAACCCCTACAGCATGTATGGCAATTGGCACTTGGCAGTTGGCAGCATAATTAAAATCTCTTTTAAGTAACCACCCACTCACCTCTTGTACGGCATCAACTTGATCATCTGGGCTTAACAATCTCTTCAATACCTCCCGTAATCCTACCCGCAAGTCTGTATCTATTGCTTCGGTGTGTAGTTCGGCATTTTGGTAATAGAATTCGGGATTCAAAAAATAACCTATATTAAAAATATGTAGAATGTACTGTGAGCAAACAATATAATAAATACATTAGTTAGGAAAACAAAGAGTATCACTATCAAAGATATATTAATTACCTGCAGCATGCAATGGATGGTGCAACTGATCGTTCCAACGGGCATCAATAATGTCTATATATTTCTGATGATATCTAACATTTTTCATAATGGCTCGTTTTGCCCGATCCATTGCTTCATATATAAAGCCCATTGTCGGCTTGTCATCACCATCTACAAGACGCAACACTTTAACTAAAGGCTCAAAAACCTTTAATACTTTCTTCACTTTCTTCCAAAATTTATTGTCCCTCATCAAGTTTGGGACTTCAAACTCCGGACCATGAGTTGGATTGCCCCATTTCGAACGAAGCCATTCTTCCGATGCAAACATCTGAATCAGCTCCGTTCTAAACCTTACAAGGCTTTCCATAGCCAGAAAATGGGTTGCAAACCTAGTTAATCCTGGACGCAGCAAGGCATGGTTATTTGTGTATCTTTTCATCAAGCTTAACACCCATGAATGATCATATATAAATCTTGTAATTCCTCTACATGCCTTGATCAATGAAGCCACTTTTGTCTTCCTTCCAATCTCTTCCAATATGAGATCTACGCAGTGTGCTGCACATGGGGTCCAGAATAAATGTTCCCTCTTGTCCATCAACATCTTACCAGCTGCCTTGAAATTGGCACCATTATCTGTAACAATTTGTACAACATGCTCCTCTCCCACACTCTCTACAATTTTATCCATAAGAGTGTATATATATACGGCTGTCCGTCTATGTTCAGTTGCATCAACGGACTTCACAAAGACGGTCTTAGCGACTGAATACACCAAAAAGTTTATTAATTGTGTTTGAGTGCCGCTGGTCCACCCGTCACACATGATGGTAACACCATTCTGTTGCCACATGGGCCTAAACTTTTCCACCCATTCTTTTATTTCTCTATATTCTTCTTCAAGGTATTTAGTGCCCACACCATATACGGAGGGCGCCTGTATACCCCGCCTAGCTTCGGCGGCAACATCAAGAATAGTCTGAAAATATGTAGGTGGTATGTTCTTGTGAATTAGCCATTTTGCTGTAGCTTTGGCTAACCTATCTCTTGCTGCCTTCATTACCCCTTTCACAACACTCGATATTTTTGGTTGTTTCGCTCCCTCTTTTCTATGTGCTAGAGGATCAACAGGGGGAGGAACTGCTCTTCTAGTAGAGATAACTTCTACATCAACATCCCGTTCCCGGGTGCTAAATGCCCTACGCATAGCCCCTCCAATGCCCTTGCCCCTGCTTGGGACAGCAGATGATGAGCCTCCTGCATCATAAAATTTGCTTCCAGCAAATGAACGACGTTCATATTCTTCTTGTTGACTCATGATGGACTCTCGGCGTGCAGCCTCCATTGTGCATCTTCCTCCTCATCAAAGTATTCATCCCCAAATACTTCATAACGGGCAGCATCAACATCTTGCCGCCTCTTTTCTTTTATCTCTACTTTTCTAGCTTTGTTTTGGCTAAGCAAAGCTTTCATTTGTTCCTTTACTTCCCTTGGTACTTCGGTACAAGCCTGTAACATTACCAGAAATATGGCCCAAGTGGTGCTTGAATCTTGTAATGCCCCCATTGGTCACTTTCCCACAAAACTTGCATTTGATTTTCAACCTGTTATTATCAACTGCCTCACCAAAGCTCCATGCGGGATCAATATCACGAGGCATTTTAACTTATCAATAGAAGATTGAATACCTGGCTATAAATAATTAAATATGAACAAGTAGTATGTTAAAAATTAAAAAAAACGAAGAAACATATTAGAGGAAACATATATCTAACGCTTAGGAATCATTCTCTTGACATTTAATTGGTATTTCATTACTTAAAGTATAATTTTTTTTCAAAAATTTAAAAAATCCAAAAATAAGAAAATAAATTAGAATTAGGAAAAGACAAAGATATGTTGGATTGATCTATGCCAAACATAGATATAGCATTTAGGAGCATTTTTCAATACATTTGATTGGCATTCCATTATTAAAAATATTTTTTTTTTCAAAAAATAACAAAAATCCGAAATTAAAAAATAAAAAAAGTAAAAACACAAGCAATATATGTTGGAATGATCTATGGAAAACATAAATATCAAATGTAGGAACCATTTTCAAGACATTTGATTGGTATTCAAATATTAAAAATATTTTTTTTTCAAAAAATAAATAAATCCGAAAATAAAAAATAGAAAAAAAATCAACAAACATTCAAAATGTGATGGATTGATCTATGGGGAACATAGATCTATCATTTAGAATGCATTTCCAAGTGGTTTCATGGGTTGTCCATGAGTATTCACATTTTTTTTTTCAAAAAATAAATAAATCCGAAAATAAAAAATAGAAAAAAATCAACAAACATTCAAAATGTGATGGATTGATCTATGGGGAACATAGATCTATCATTTAGAATGCATTTCCAAGTGGTTTCATGGGTTGTCCATGAGTATTCACTTTTTTTTTTTCAAAAAATAAATAAATCCGAAAATAAAAAATAGAGAAAAATCAATAAACATTCAAAATGTGATGGATTGATCTATGGGAAACATAGATCTATCATTTAGAATGCATTTCCAAGTGATTTCATGGGTTGTCCATGAGTATTTACATTTTTTTTTTCAAAAAATAAATAAATCCGAAAATAAAAAATAGAGAAAAATCAATAAACATTCAAAATGTGATGGATTGATCTATGAGAAACATAGATCTATCATTTAGAATGCATTTCCAAGTGGTTTCATGGCTTGTCCATGAGTATTCACATTTTTTTTTCAAAAAATAAAACAATTCCGAAAATAAAAAATAGAAAAAAATAAAATAAAAATAAAAATAAGTGTGCATGATGAAAGGGAAACATGGATCTCATCATATTACAAGACAAGGAAGCATTTTATAGTACTTAGACTCTTAGAAAGACATGAATAGATGATCTCAAAAGTTAAAAGACTAGAAAAAAATCCAAAAGAAAAACATACCTAGATGGAATGGAAGCTTGGGCCTTGGATCTTGTAATTGTTTGTGTTTGATTCCTTCCAATTTGATGTTAAACACTTGTCTTGTAGTAAAATCTTGAAAATGAGTTGAAAATTTGGAGTTGGGAGGCTCTCACAGCAGTGAAGGGGGAGTTACTTTGACAAAAAGAGTGAAAAAGGAATGCTAGGGCCGGCTGGGGGGGGGGGGGCATTATATACCCCCAGCCGCTACGTTTTGTGGCGGCCGCTACAAGTATGTATCGGCCGATACGGGTGCGATACGGTCGTGGCGGCCGCTATTTTCTCTGTGGCGTGGCGGACTCGGCCGCTACGCTACGTAGCGGCCGATATTTTCATCCTTGGACACAAGGATTATGCAAGCATACCATAATGTCAATAGCAGAGATCTCTAACAAGATTTATGGAAAATAATTTGATTTGTCTCCGTGGTCAGTGTGGCATCCTGATTTGAGGATGAATTCTTTAAAACAGGGGAGAATGATGCGGATCAATTCACATCCATTGACATGGATCAAGAAAATTGATTATTTAATTTTTTTACAGTCATGATCAGGCCTGCAAGATCCGGAGACACTTATAGGAGGCAAAAGGATCAATTGAGCCTCAAACAGTTACCAAATATTTAATAAAATTCAATGTTAGGGGCTGTTTGTCATAACAATGATCGACATGGGGCTATGTGCAAATCTCAGGAATTCTGAAGCAAAAACAGGCTGGATTGTGCAATTGCTTGGTGACCCATTTTGTGTGCCAAATCAAGCCCAAATCCAATGAAACTTAAACCATTAGTATTTCCTAGGGGTCTCCTTGCCAACTGTATGGGCACCTTCATCATCAGATGGGTCATGTGGGGTCCACAGTCTTTATGCAAACTGCTGCAGAGACATCCAAGTCACTGTAATTTTCTATTCGTTTGATTGTTCTAGAAATTCGGTCAATTTTCTAGTTTGATTAGGGTTAGGAAAGTTTAGTATAGGAGTTTAAGAAAGAGTATTAGGGTTTCTTTATTTTGTTTTAAAATACTATATAAGGATGTAAAAGGTTGACAGTTTTGGCTATGCTACAGCTTATGAATAAAAGGCAGTAGGTTGACTTGTTTTCCATCTCTCCATGTTGTCATGTGGATGCATGGTGATTTAAAAAGGCTCTCAAGGTCAATTTGGGTTGTTTTTTTTTTTTTTTTTTTCTTTTTTTTTTTATGGTAGTTCCTTGTCTGTTTAATCTCTGAGTTTCTGTAGTTTACTGCACACAATACTACTTGTTGGAGATTTTCTGGTTTTGGTTTGAGTGGGCCCTTGACAGCCCCATTTTTTCATACAATGGGGCCCACCATTTTGGAATGTAAAATCATCCAAAATGCAAAATTTCTTCCCCTATCATCATGTAGGAATTTCACTCTGACATGGTTGGATAGAATGAACACGAGTTAAATGTTTCTTTCTTTTTCTTTTTCTATTCGTTTTACTGAATATTGAGTTAATAATGCTCTTTAAGTTATTCTCCAATGGTTAATTTTACAAAGATGAAAGTGAGATTTGGGGTGCATCCCAGTTCATGGAGGTTAGTTTAAAGAAACGGTTTGGACTGTATTGTGTAGCCCCTCTTGTATGGAAAAATTAGATGATTGAAGATTGGGACAATTTGGGTTTTATTGCATTTGGATAATTTACCCAAACCAGTGGTGAATATTTACCCTGAGTCTGATTAATTAAAGTCAGATTTGGGTGTCTCGTGGATTAATGGGATTTTAAGTCTTAGATAGGTGGCCTTTCATGTTATGAATTTAACCTCATTTAATCAGTTCCTAAACAAACAAGTAGCTGAAATGAAGTTGTGATAAAGATGAGCATATCTGCAAAAAGTGGTTATTTGTAATTATTTAAATCTCAGAGGTGGTTTTGTGTAAACTCTGGAAAACTTAATATATATTATTGAGGCTGCCCATGCTAGAGAATTGCGACTGTGAAATTCTTCACAAATGACTTTCTCCTTCTCTTTCTTCATTTCTTTTTCTTAAGGTTTCATGAATTATGTACCAAAACTCTAGCATTCCATACAACTTGGTATCAGAGCAGACTTGAGGAGAAGATCCAAAATTAAAAAGGGAGACACTGGGAAAGAACGGAAGGAAAAGGAGGGAGAAGATCCAGACCTGATCGAGATCTTCTCCCTCCACAGAAGGGATAAAAAGAAAAAGAAAAGTAATTATAGAGAAGGAAAAGGGAACTTGGGAGCCTGTCATGTCGTCGCCTGCGCCTGGCGGCCTGATTGTGTCTTTGCCCTATTGTGCCAATTGAGAGTGTGCGCAATTCTTATTGTTGCCGCCGCCTGGGAGCTGTTTTGTTTGTCCTCTTTCGTCACCTATGTAGGACTGTTTTGCGCTCTCAACTTGTATCGTGGTTGGGTCACACACACACACGAATGAAGCAAGAAAGAAGAATGTATGATAGATATATAAAGAAGACTGTTCTCTTTTAACTGCTGTGTTTTCTTCTCTCTCTCTCTCTTATTTTTATCTCATGAACTGCTTCACTTTAGAAAAATGCACGGTCATCTAGAACATCATTTCTTGTCTTTATCCCTTATGCTCCTTCATGAAAAAAAAAGTCTTTGCAGTTTACCCTATGACTAAATTGTTTTTTCTTTACCTCTTATCAATTAGACATGGAGAGAGCAATTACTAGGGACTTAGTGACACATGTTCTTTTGTTTTCAACACATCTGCACAAGGCAGTTAATTTTGCAGCTGAGCTTGATTGGTAAGTATACATTGTGATAACTAAATTTCATAGGTTCCCTTATGATAATTTGAAAATTTTCTTACAGCTTCATATCATAAAAAGTATTCCTTTTCATCATTTATTGTTTGAATAAATGCTAACACTTCTTTCCTTCTTTCATTTTTCTTAATTTAGCTTTCTGTCAATGGCATTGGTTGCTCGTCAAAACAATTATGTTAGGCCCATTTTGACTGAAGAACCTGTACTTTATATACAAAATGGCAGGTGAGAGTTATCTCAAACTTTTCCAAATGATGCGTAGATTGTTTGTTGTGTGCGCGTATGTACAGGTGGCTGAGGATTGATGTTTATATCTTGAACCTCTAAGATTAGTAACTAACAATCCGAATGGGAGTCCCAGGCATGTTTTGCAGGAAGCGACTGTGGATACATTTGTTCCCAATGATACACAGATTCTTCAAGATGGTAAACAAGTGTGACACATTTCAATATTAATACATCACTCTTACATGGAGAACTTTGTGTATGTTTTACCCCAACCAAATAATAAATTTGCATTCTTTCAGGAAGGATCAACATCATTACTGGTCCTAACTATTCAGGGAAGAGCATTTACATAAAGCAGGTAAAATGGACAACCATTATTGTATCTCTTTTGGGCAAGGATGCACATTACTCCTTGCAGCAGGAGCAGGCTCACCCTCTACTCATCAAAGATGTCATTTTTCCTTTCTGCCCAATCCATAGGATATCGTGTGCTACATGAGTGGTGTATCAGCAAATAATCACTCACTCCTTTAGTGGGAAAACTTGAGTCATTTGGATGAGGAGAAACAACTTTTCTCTAAAGAAAAAGCAATGCTCCTGTCTGGAATCTGGATCCTTTAGGAAAGAGAAGTGGGACCACTGAGAAACTCATCTCCTCAACAGAAGGATCAAGGATCTATGTTTCTCCTTTCAACCCTTTAGGAAGTCCCATTGCTCCTCTTTTCTTTATATCCATTTGAAAAAAAGATATTCCCGACTCTAACTTTTCAACAATCACATCAACTGGAGTTAAGTGGGAATTTTTCCATCTGAAGGATTTTGTAGAAAATTCCCATTTTTCAGTTTCTCCTTAACTGAACAACTAAGAAACTTCTGTTTTGCAAAAAAAAAGTTTGACTGATTCAGGGAAATCACTGTGTTTGTGCTTGAAATTTGAGATGGAAAAAGTTAATCATTCTACCATTATTCTGATAGCTTCATTTTTTCCATTTCTTTATTCTCTTTGACCGACAAAATTAACAGATGCTGACGTGTTATGTTACTAATCTATGCTGCCAGAGTACTTAAAGTAGTCAATTTATGTGTGTCATTGAATCTGATACATCACTTTTTTTTTTCTCTGTAAAATACTAAAATCCTTGTCCCTGTGAAAAAGGTGTGTCCCTGTTGTATCCGTAGTACCAGACCTGGGAATCTTAGTTGTGCTACTTTCCATAGTTAGAAATGTTAACAGTTTTTTTTAATCAATTTCAATTTGTGAGCAATTCACAAACTTATTTTAGAGAGAAAGTTCGTGAATATTATTTATTGAATAATTATAAAATAATTTTCTGAATTATTTTTAATTTTATGGAACCATTTCCTATTCATTTAGAACTTAAAAAAGAATGGGAAAAATATTTTATTAGTTAGTTCTATTTTCCTATATTTCCATTTAAAGTAGTTTTCCTTTTTCTCTTTTTGTGGTTTGTGCAAATTCATCTTGAATCACAAATAATATCGTCATATTATTTTGAATCCTAAATTTGTCACAATCCTGTTTGTAGACATCACATTTAATTTCAGCTATATTAGTTAATTCTTTTCCCCCGAATTTCTAGTTAAAATAGTATTACTTTTAATTTTGAGGTTTGTGCAAATTCATCTCAAATCACAAATTATGCTAAATTATTTGAAATTTCATGTTTAATTACATTTGTTTGTAGACAACATATTCGATTTGAGTTGGTGACTGGTGAGGAATGATTTTTGTGATTAATTATTCTCTCCTTAGGATTGGAGCTTAAGCAGCCAACTGCAATTAATTTATTTTTAGATATGATAATGACCTTGAAAGAATTTGGTGTTTCAGGTAGCTTTGGTGGTTTTCCTTTCTCATATTGGAAGCTTTGTACCAGCAGAGTCTGCTACAGTCGGTTTGACTGATAGGTATTTTAACTGCATCTGTTTGAAGTAATGTTTACACGTGGTTTATGCTACTATATGTTAAAGAGGGGTACTGGGGACCACCATATTTGTAATATATTTTATAATCTGTATCTAGAGTTGGGGACTCAATTTTAATCCAAAATTGTCTTCTTTAAAGTTATTTGCCTTTTTTACACACCCTTTTCATCGTCTCCAACTTCCCTTCTTCTAAACTTCTCTTGACTCTCTCTTTATAACAAGATATAAACCAGGGGTGGTGTATGTGAGGTGAAACATTTAAGATGATATTGCAAATAGGCAACTTCCACTTGACCTAACCCGACATTTGATCCTAGTGCTCTGGTGTTGTTTACAAAAAGATGTGTGTCCCCCAAAATTATAACTCTAAATTCACGAAGAAGACGACTGAGCCAGATGACTTTGATGTAGAAATGAGATCAATGTGGGGCAGGTAGGGATAGGTCAGGCTTCACATCCGAAGATGAAGAGCTTTGCGCCTGTGGCCTCACAAGAAAAGAGCAAAAGATCCTCGATTTTTTTTTCCCATTAATTAAGTCTAAGAAGCCAAGGAGGCTTTACATTGATCATAATCATCATCATTATCCAAGCCTTGTCCCAACTATGCTGGGTCAGTTACACGAATTCTGTTTCTCCATTCCGATCTGTCTTGAGCCAAATCCTCAGATAAGTTACACATCTTCATATCTATCTTTACTACCTCCATCCACGTCCTCTTTGCCCTACCCCTTCCCCTTGGTGGGCCGTCAACCTTCATGGCCAAACTTTTCCTTACCGGCGCTGTTACCGGCCTATGTTGGACATGCCCAAACCATCTCAAACGAGTTTCTCTAATTTTATCCCCTATTGATGCTACCCCTAAATGCTCTCGAATGCGCTTATTTCTAATTCTATCCTTTCTCGTTTTACCACACATCCACCTCAACATTCTCATCTCTGCTACATCCATTTTGTGCATATGCTGCTTCTTGATTGGCCAACATTCTGCTCCATAGGTCATAGCTGGTCTAATTGCTATCCTGTAAAATTTCCCCTTCAATCTTGTTGGCATTCGTCGGTCATATTCAGCAATCTGCAACTAAGATCAAACAAACACTAAAATAATTATCTCAAATTCCAGTTAAAACCAAAACAAGAAAATTATTAAATAAAAGATCCTTGAGGAAAAGATCCCTTGAATTGGGCCCATTGGGCACGGTTGACCCATGGATATGGGTCTGTCCTACGTCAGAAACCCAAATGTGATGGTCGATTGAAGGTTTTTATGGAGCTGGGCAACAATCTTTGGAGTTGGAAGTCATGTGCGAGTGTTCTGTGCGGTTTTAAGAAGTGGGTAGCCATAAATCCATGTGATTGAAGGAGTCGATAGTCCTTTGAAGTTTACAGTCAACTGTTGTGTGCAATTCTATGGTCGACTATTATGTGCCACTTTTTTGAAGTGGGGAGAAAGAAGCACTCTCGGTGGTCAATGTTCAACCCTATGTAGCCAGTAATCAAGGCAGCATCTGGATTCCAGTTGTATGGAGTTGACTACTTGAGACACTCTCTGGTTACAAAATTGAATTCCGTTAAAAGTGATACATCCTTGGCAACAAATTTTTCTTGGCTGTTATATCAATTAGATGTGAAGAATGCTTTTCTTGACAGAGATATAAGAGAATAAGTTTATATGGATCCTCCCCCGGGCTTTGTATTAAAAAGACATGAAGATAGTTTGTCTACTCAAGAGATCATTATATGGGCTAAAACACTCGCTTCGTGTATGTTCTGACAAGTTTAGTAAAGTGGCGATCAAATTTGGTTTCAACAAGTGTCATGTAGACCATACCGTTTTTGTAAAAAGGAAAAACACGAAAGTGGTAATGCTTGTTTTCTATGTTGATGACACTGAAAATGATGCTGATGAGATCATACCAGAAACATGCGGATGGTCTTGAAGATCAAGTGGTTTAGCAGGCTTTGGCATTCATGGAGACATTCGATCGAACATATGGGGCCCGAACCTGTGTGAAGATGTTCCGCCTGGATTAAGGAGCCCAAAACAGTCCACAAATACTAGTCTTGTACTAATTCAGGAACTCTTATTTATTGATCACAAATAAAGAAAACTAAAACATTAGAACTGCACTTTTTCGTCTGATTTGATTTGGCAAATTTTTACTTTAAATATGTACGCCCACTGCAAGATTGATCTTGTATAAAATATAAAAAAATATTCATGTATTTTACACATCATGAACAATATCATGGACATGTAAATAGAGTACAGTTAATTAAATCCAAAACATTAAACTCATGGAGCCCAAATTTTTGAATGCTGAAAAGTCACAGCTTGGTGAAGTATTAAAGATTTTTTTTTTCTTCGAAAAACAGTTGCTTTTAGACTTTTCAATTGAAGGAAAATACAAAACTATAATTATATTCAAGCTCAATTTTTATTTTTCAAATCCAAGCCAATTGTATTCAAATGCAAACTTCAAATTTATTCAGATCATGTAACTTGACTAAGATAAGTCTTAATATTTCACAATTTTGTATTTAAGTTAGATGAACAACTCCAACTTAACCTCGTACTCAAACCTGATTTTTACTTAAGTCAAGCACAGTTTCAAACCTAGTTTAAATTACTTGATCATTCATTACTTTTAATTATTTTGAACTTAAAAATTAAGTAAAGAATATTCATGTCCAATATTTGACCCATTTTAAGTTGGCTTATATACTCTGACCAAAAATCAGGTTTGAATTTAAATAAAAATTGGATCTCCTTCTAAGTAAGAATCAAGTTTGAAAATAAAGTTGAGTTCATGCATTTTGAATCTACCTAATAAAATCATCAAAAAACCGCGTAAAAGAGTCATGATTAAAATAGTAAAAAATCATGAAAAGGTGTAGAAAGTTTTGGTTTATTCATGTGTTTGTTACAATTTTAATCTCATGGTGGGCTAACTAATATTATTGTAAAATTTGTCCAAGTTCTATAAAAGAGGGGACATCAATTTGAGCAATTTAGGTTTATAACAAGCGTGGCCCACCATAAATTTCATATCTCACTTTGATTTGTTAGGATGAGAGAGAAAAAGGCCATAATTGGAAAAAGAGAAGAGAAGAGGGCAGTTTTGGAATAAATATCTTTTAGTCTTCCCGAAAAACCTCTCCACTCTTATCAGGCCTATCAACAACCTTCATTTCTTCGTTTTGCATATGCCTTCGTCTCCTTAGCCTTTTCCACACACTCACGCGCGCGCGCACACAAATACTGCATAGTTGTCTTGAGAAAGGGTAAATCTTGATTGCAGTATATATTGAGATATTCAGAAACTGCCAAATAATTCAACTTTCAAACACTGCACAACAACTACTACATTTCAATATTACAGTATTCTGTCATGTACTAATGTAATCTGATAGTATTTAAATCTGAATATATTCTTTTCTGCTGTAACTGAATGGACTCTGATTTAGGATATTCTGTGCAACTGGAAGCAAGCTTATGACTGCTCAACAATCAACATTTATGATTGATCTGCATCAAGTAGGGTTGATGCTTAGGTATTTCTTGAAATCTGAATGTTTATTTTTTCCCTTATCATCATATAAATATACAGAAATGATCAGGGCTGGACCTCTTTTCAAAGGCACATTTTTTAGCCTAGCTTTTGAAAAAGTGAAGGCTAGATGTGCAATTGTATTCTGTACAATAAGCTAAAGTTTCCCACTGCTCCTTGTGATTTTTTACTTTTGGACTGGAACGCATTATTTACGCATGTTCTCTAAGAGTGTCCAATGCTAATCCAAAAGTAAATGTTGCTTCAAGCAGAAATTTTTGTGGGGTGTCTATCAATTTAGGGATGGTGATTGGGCAGCTTGGATTTTTTTAAGGTGGGTCCCTTATATGAAAAGCTGAATCTAACGGGAACTGTTTGTTATTGCGAATTCAGTAATCTTTTTCTATGATCTGTCCAATCAAGTTTTGGTACTTGAATTGCAGTTAGACCAATGGGCGGGCTCTTCTTTTGTAAGGTTTAGCTCTCTGTCCCCATGGATCGACCAAGCCTTTGGGCCCAGCGCCCCTGTTTTATCTTATTTAGAGTTCTTATTTTTGTTTAAGATTGTTTTTAAGTTGGATGATTTAATCTTGGTCGTTAAAAGTGTTTAGATGGCCAGGATTTGTTCCGTTCTTTTTTTATTTTATTTTATTTTTATTTTTAAATTTTACCTATATAAAGACATGCGATGCGTCATTTGAGGTTTAGATTATGATTAATGAAATTCAAAGTTTTGGGTGTATGAGATTCGGGACGAGCAGGAGAGATGGAAATAATCTGGAATAGATTAGGACTCACACCTGAATATTGGTCCCACGCCAAACTCCCTATCATAGGTGAGAAAAGAAAGCTGGAGAAGATCCCCAAAAGCTTGGAGTTTCCTTAATCATAATCTAAACCTCAAAAACGAGGCATCACGTGTCTTTATATAGGTAAAATAAAAAACCTGGAACTAATCCTGGCCATCTAAACACTTTTAACGGCCAAGATTAAAACATCCAACTTAAAAACATTCTTAAACATAAATAAGAACGCTAAATAAGATAAAACAGGGCGCTGGGCTCAAAGGCTTGGTCGACCCATGAGGACCTCGGTCCGTCATGCATCAGTCTTTCATACACATATAAAAGAGAGATTTACATTTTTATATGTTTCAGGCATTTCATTATGCATTGACAGTGAAGACATTGTGTAGGCAGGCAACTTCGCAATCTTTATGTTTGTTGGATGAATTTGGTAAAGGTACTCTAACAGGAGGTGAGGCTATGCATCCATCATCAATCAACTCTATTTCTACTAGGCTACTAGCATCTATAGTATAGCATGTTAAATATGTGTAGTTAATGAAGTCTCTCTTTATTCCCGCATCTTTCAGATGGCATTGGCCTTCTTGGTGGAGCTATAAACCATTTTGCCAGCTGTGAGAATCCTCCAAAGGTTTGGTAGAAGTATTCTGAAACTACTTCCCATTTTCTTTCCCTTTCAAATGTAGTTTTTTACATAGGAACCCTTGCTTGATGAAAGCATGAAAAATGGTCTTTTTATGAACTGTAACTTGGAAACTGTTTCTCCAATTGATTTCATAACTACAAATAATTTTTTGCTTTTCTTTCATGGAACTAGTGGATTGTGAAAATCCCATGCAATGTTTTAAGTATTTGCTTTGATTAACATACGTAACAGTATCTATTCTGTTGGTCTTCAGGTTCTTGTCTGCACACATTTAACTGAGATATTTAATGAGCAGATTTTGTTAAAGGTCCACATAACTCAACATCTATTACTCATATTTTCTGAGTTCTTTCTACAATTCATGATGAGGAACATGATAGATTAAACTTTTCCAGTCAGAGAACATCAAGTTTTACACCATGAGTGTTTTGAGACCTGACAACAACAATACAAATGTTGGAGATATCGTTTTTCTCTATAGGTACTATCGCTGTTCCTTCTTATATCATGTTTGTAATTAATTTTGCAAAGAGGGGTTGTTGAGTCCTGCTGTGTTTCAAATATATGATTTGCTTAGATGATAATTTCTGAACATTGAGGGGCCCATGGTTCAGTGGTCTTGTCATTCTTATGATGACCCCAATATTGTGTCCAGCAATAGAAGTTTCTAATTCTTCTATGTTTGACCTTTCAAAAAAGAAAATCTAAAGCATGCGATACTCTTCTAGGCATCTTATATGCTACCAATTGAGGGATTGGGAACTTCCATTCTTGGAGATATTTGTGGTATCACGAACTCACATGGGAATCATGTCAATGGTCTGGGTCACTGAACCATGGATCTTACATGTAAAGAAATGGCTGTCTGAAACTATGCATTTACTTGCCCATTGCACTTAGGGCTTCTTTGGATAAATGAGGAGTGAAGTAAAATGAAGTGGATTTCGCATGAGGAGTGAAGTAGAGGGGAAGTAGGTTGAAGTTAGAGACTTAGAGTAGAGTACTTCACTTCACTCCATTTGGATGCTTATTGTGAAGTTAAGGTTTGGAGTGGAATCCACTTTACTCAAGGAAATGGAAGCATTTAGAGTTGAAGTGAAATGAAGTACATGTGGCTGAGAACATTACTTCATCTATTGGGCTAGACTCATCCAAACAGGGTAGAGTTGAAATTTTAGACTGTTGGGGCCCATTTAACTTCACTCTACTCTATATTTTGCCTATCCAAACAGGCCCTAAAGGTAAATTTCTTTTGCAGAAGAAAATTGTTTTAGTTTGTTAGAGCTGATATTCGTTATTCTTGCGCAGGCTTGTTCCTGGACATGCACTTTTAAGCTATGGTGAGTATGTCTATTTTCAGTAGGTAGCAGATGCCACAAACTTTTTCTCACAAAATGGTAATTGTTGTTGTGCAGGGTTGCATTGTGCTCTACTAGCAGGTATGTTAGAGGGTGCTGAAATTTCTTGCTTTTTGAAAATTTTGTTCTTTAATAAATGAATTGAGTCCATAAAGTTAGTATATCAGTGCAATGAACTGAACATATTAGGTTGTTACAATTCAACCTAAGGTAGCAAGCAAGAAGGAAGAAGGGAAAGAAAAGAAAGTGCATTTTGAGAGAAGGGAATGATATTAGCCGTTGTGGATAGTCTCTTTGTTATGTGACAGACAAGTTAGTAATAGACAATCCCATTTCACCCAATCCTTATCATCTAAAATCAATCCTCCAGCCAACTCATATTGATGTAAATTTGCCATGTAAATGGCCTCCAGTTGACTCATAGACTTTGCAAGTTGTTGTAAATCTGCTGTGTGAGAATGTAAATCTGGTCAGTTGACTCATGGACTTTGCAAGTTGTTGAAAATCTGCTGTATGAGATTGTAAATATGGCCATTTAAGTTAGTAATAGATGGACTCCCTCCCTGCTGATTGTCGTCCATTTAAGACCTCTATTCGAACCCACTCAGGTTTAGACCTGGTTTCTCTAGAAGAACTGCATACTCTTCTCATTTGTGGGGAATTAAGCATTGAAGAATCCCAAATTCTTGCACACTACAGCTGAACCCGTAACTGTATTTGTTACCACTCATGGTCGTGGTAATCGTAAAGGGCCACATGGCTTTTGTGGTCATGGTCAAGGACATGTAGGCTTTGGTTGCAGTGGCGATCATCCCTCTAGAGGCCGATCGGCCCATTGCCTCATCCAACCTGTCAAATCTGTGAGCCGGTTGGACATCTCGCTATTGACTGCCTTCACAGGTTGCGTTATGCCTATCAAGGTTGGATCCCACCACCTAAACTCGCTGCCATGGTAGTAAACTCACTCGCCGACTGAAGATTATACTCAGTACTTTGATACAGGTGCCACTTACTGGTGCAGGTCGAGCCAAGCCAAAGTCCACCGGGCCCAGCCCGTGAGCTACCTGGACAACCTGACCAACCCATTGGAACAACCCGCAAATCCAACGGGAATGGCTGACTGTTTGGGGAAGTTATCCCGCTTTAGTAGCTTGCTAATTGCTTTAGTATTTTAGATTAGTAGGTTTCTTTATCTTTGAATTCTATGTTTAGCAATTAGAATCTTAATAGGATTGGAAAGACCTTTAATCTTCTCTATAAATATGTAAATCCCCTTTAGGGATCGATACCTCTTATTATTGAATTGAAGAATTGAGTTCTAGTTTGATTAGTGTTTTGGCTTTGTTCATTGTGCGTGCATTCTTGGCTGTTTGAATTCATCCGGATTCGGCCAAATCCCTGCTGTGGGTTTGGTCTATTCTCGGGCTGCATCAAATTGGTATCAGAGCAGATCCAATCTTGGATCGCTGCCCTGATCATCGAGTCGAGGTAACCCATGCTCTCCGATCCTTTCCGTCCACTCACCCTCATCATCCAAAACCCACCCCACGCACCCATCTCTGCCGCCCACCCAATTCATCCCTACTCAACCAAATCCATCCTCCAGTCCATTGAAACCTACCCCACAATCCCAACCGAACCTATTCCAAATAGTCTCCCAAATTCCCTTCCACCAATATCTATAAATCACTGAAACCCTAAGGCCCAAAGTTTCCCCCAATCCGCAAAATGCCCAAATCAAAACCATCCTTTGCCAAAACCCTAAATTGCCGATTCCCCTTCAACTTCATCTCAGTTACCAACAACCGACATCCATTCCAGCCACAAAAAAAAAAAAAAAAACTTCCGCCGATACCCAAACAAGAAGGAAAAAAAATATACAAAAGAAGCAGCAAGAGAAGGCGGAGATCAAGAAGATGCATACTTGGCACCTGTGGATGTCGCCATCTTCATCTCAGTCGAACCAGCCGGCCATGTCATCTCTGAGGCAGCAATGCCATCACCAACAGAGCCCAGCACCATCGCTGCCTCCGCCCATCGAGCTTCTCCAAAACCATCACCAGCATCTTTATCTTCATCTACATCACCATTATCTTCAACATCGATTCCGTCTCCAACCGGCAACAAGGTTGCCAGGAGCCTCCCATCCCTTCATCGGGTCTCCATCACAGTAAAAGAAAGGGAAAGGTTCTTTCGCTCCTTTATTCTCCTCTTTGCACATCAGTCGAGACAAGAGAAAGTCACGTGTCGACTTCACACGTGGAGACTGAGCCTGACTTGAACAATTAGGTGAAAAAAAAACTGCAAGTTATAATTTTTCTTCAATCATGTCTACTCAAAGTGGCCAAACATTTCGGGAAAAACTTTATGACCACCAACGAGATGCTATGCTATCTGAATTGTCTGAACGGGTACATGCATTGGAAACTGGGCTTTCTGAAAGGGTACTTGCATTAGAGACTGGGTTCACATCTTTGTAGAAATCAACAACTGAAGTATCTTCCAGTACGGGTATTCCACAAATTGTACCTTGGCAAGCTGATGCCAACAAACGTGAGTCCATTCATGATTCTAACGAGCGTCTTTTTTTTTTTTCTGAAAAAGACCCTGAGGATGTGCCAGTGGCACCCAAAGATGATGATATTACCGGACGAGACAAAGTTGAAGTGGCTGATTTCTCTGGACGCCTCAACTCGAAGGCTTTTATTGATTGGCTCAACTTTCTTGAAGACTATTTCAATTATTACCATATGGATAATGCACAGTGTGTGACCTTTGTCAAGGCCAAGCTTAAGGGTTTAGTGAGAGCATGGTGGCACGACATTGATCATAATAATTTCGACATGGGACGGCCCGTCATCAATAGGCGGGACGACATGTGCGAAAAGCTTGAAGGTAAAGTACCTGCCCTCTAATTATTTGGATATACTTCCGCAAGAGTTCTTTGTCTTCAGGCAGGGCACCTTATCATTAGATGAGTACACAGAGAAGTTTAATGATTATATTATTCGGTGCAAAAGTCTGGAGGTGCTTGGGGGAGGATGGCATTAGTTGGTTGACAAAGCTTTTTAATGTAGTGCTAAAGAGCAAGAAGATGCCTAATGCATGGAGGAAAAATATTCTTATACCCATATACAAGAACAAAGGAGATATTCAGAACTGTGCGAACTACCGCGGGATTAAATTGATGAGCCATACGATGAAATTATGGGTATGGGAGAGAGTTATTGAGAGAAGACTAAGAAGAACAACAAATGTTTCAGAGAATCAATTTGGTTTCATGCCTGGGAGATCAACCATGGAGGCTATCTTTCTCTTGAGGAGGTTAATGGAACAATATAGAGAAGGCAAGAGAGATTTACATATGGTGTTCATTGACTTGGAGAAGGCCTATGACCGGGTTCCTAGGGAGATTCTTTGGAGAGTTCTGGAAAAGAAAAGAGTGTGTGTCGCATATATTGAGGCGATAAAGGATATGTATGATAGAGTCGTGACATCTATAAGGACGACTGGCGGCGAAACTAAGGAGTTTCCTATCACGATTGGTCTACACCAAGGCTCAACGTTAAGCCCGTACTTGTTTGCCCTAGTTATGGATGAGATTACAAGACATATCCAGGATGAGGTGCCGTGGTGTATGCTATTTGCAGATGACATTGTTTTAGTGGATGAGACGAGAGAAGGAGTGAGTGCTAAACTAGAATTGTGGCGGAAAACATTAAAGACAAGGGTTTAGGCTAAGTCGATGCAAATCGAAATATATGGAATGCAAGTTTAGTCAAAGTAGGACACCTGGTAACATAGAAGTAAGTTTGGGCACACAAAAGATTGTAAAGAAAGAAAACTTTAGGTACTTTGGATCTATGGTGCAACAGGATGGAGGGATTGATACTGATGTAAGTCACAGGATTCAGGCCGGGTGGACCAAATGGAGGAGTGCTTCGGGGGTCTTGCGTGATCGGAAAGTCCCCCTCAAGGTTAAAGGAAAGTATTATAAGGTGGCGGTACGACCAGCGTTGTTATATGGATCAGAGTGTTGAGCAGTAAAGCATAATCATGTCAAGAAGATGGAAGTTGTGGAGATGAGAATGCTAAGATGGATGTGCGGGATCACAAGGAGAGATAGGATTAGGAATGAGAAGATTAGGGGCAAAGTAGGAATAGCACCGATTGGAGATAAAATGAGAGAAAATCGACTGAGATGGTTCGGCCATGTTAGAAGGCGTCCAACGGAGGCACCTGTTAAAGGTGTGAAAGCATGGAGATTGCCAGGAGTAGGAGAGAGGGAGGGAGACCCAAGAGAAGTTGGAAAGAAACTATTAAACATGACCTTGCCTACATGGATCTAACAGAGGACAAGGCCATAAACAGATTTAATTGGCGTCGTCAAATCCATATAGCCGACCCCACCTAGTGGGAAAAGGCTTGGTTTGGTGCAAAAGTCGAGAGGATGATCGGGAACTTGTCAACTGTTAGGGATTTTGTGTGTTGCAATTTGATGGATGCATTATCATTTTAGCGTCATTCGAATTTTCACATGAGCATTGATTCTAAAAAACTTGAAATCTTGATTTTCACATGCATTGTTTTAAAACTTTTAGAACTTATGTTACATGCATGTTTTGGATTTTAAACTTGGATGCATTAAGTTTTGAAAATGAGATTTTTGAATCATGCAAGCCTTTGGCCTAGATTTGTAAAGCATCTTAGGTATTGAATATTGATAGGTTCATGTTGTTGAAAACACTTTTGGATTGATTTAAACATGAATCTAAGCATGATTTCCATGGCCAAGAACTTCCACTAGCAAATAACTTTGGAGTAGCTTTTTGCTTAATCTTTTTAAAAGGCAAAACTTTTTGGTGCTACAGTACTTTTGCTACAGTAATTTCGGTTAACCGAGCTCTGGATGTCGGTTAACCGAACCTTGACCAAACCCATTTCGGTTCAAGTTGCAGAATAGTCAAAACTAGCCGTTTTTTGACCGTTGCGAGTTCGGTTAACTGACTTACAATTAACCAAACTGTAAGTCGGTTGACCGACTGGCTAGCCGTTGGGCAACTTTTTCTATATAAGTAGCTCGTTCCAAGGCCAAAATAGAGGATCCAAGAGGTACTCCTTGAGGTATTTTGAGGCCAAACAAAGGGGAATGGGCTAAGGAAGGCTAGAGGGTCAAAAAGGGAAGCTAAAGCTTGGAATCATTAGTTAAATCATATATGTAAGCTTTGTTTTCCTTACCATATGTTTTCATGCTTTGCTTAAATTATTGGTAAATCTATTTTAGCATGTTAACTATGATTTGTTGTATCCTTAACATGAATCTAAATATGAATTGATTTATTGTTTTGGATGCATCACCTTGATTCACACCAAGTTGGACTCAAATTGGTATATCTAAGTGAATCATGTTTTATTATCACATTTGAAAGCACATGTAACTTGATTCATATATTTGGTTGAATCTTTGGTTGTTGATTTCCATCACAAGAAATCACTTTAAATGTATCTTATGTTTTGGATTTAACAACACTCACAAATCACATGTATTTGGTTTTAAAGTTTCACACAACTTGCTTTGCGTTGATAGGCATATCCTTTTCAAGTTGGTTTTTAAATTACATGTGATTTGTCTTTTCACTTCAATCAAATATCTTTTTGTGATTTACACTTTCAAATGCTTTATGCATGCATGTATTGAGCTACATTTTTAAATTTGATTGAAGACCTCATGCATCACATGTTTTCTTCTTAAAATTTCACAACTTGCTTGAACTAGATAGGTATATCTTTTACAAGTTGTTTTTAACATGTGATTAGCATTCTTGCCTCAATAAAAAATATTTTTATGAGCTAAAACTTTTAAAAGCGTTTGGCATACATTTATGAGCTTTCATGTTCAAATTGATTAAGGACATCATGCGTACACATTGAGCATTCATCTTTGCATTCATATAATGTATGTGTGAGTTAGATTTTCACTTTCATATTCACCTAATTAAGAGGCATTGTAATTGAGCTTAATTTGTATCTCCATCAAGTGTATCCTAGACACTACTTAGAGAGAGAACCAACCTTTTGGTTGCATAGGTTAGTGCTTAGCCTTAGAAATGCATAAGTTTAAAGGTTAGGGGTGAACCATAAAACCCAAGAGGTCATTGCTTAGCCTTGGAAAGCATATTGTAAGGTTATTGCTTAGCCTTAGAAAGCATTTTGTAAAGGTTATTACTTAGCCTATTGAAAAGCATAGATAGTGGAATGTTGGTGGGGTGTAGGAACACAAGCCGGTAGTGTATGTAGGCATTGAGGCCGAACCACTATAAATCTTTGTGTAATGGTATTTGATTTGTGGTGCTTGTTCTTTATAGCTTCGCACTTAGTTTCATGATCATCACTTGTGACTAACTGATTTAAAGAAGTTAAGATTTGGCATAATTGGTCACTAAGTTAGGGCTGTCAATCGTGTTGTGTTAACGAATTCGGGTTGCGGATTAACAAATTCGTGTTAGAATCACCTCAACCCATACATGACCCATTAAATAAACAGGTCCAAAAATCAAACACGAACACAACCCATTTATTTAATGGGTTACACAACACGACCTGCTAACCCTTTAAATAATTTTGTCTATTTCGGACCATGTCAATTAACACACTCTTTTGCTAATGAGAGTGAATGAGTTAGAAAAATGATCTTTTATATGTGGGTTTTAGGGTTTCACTTAAACCTTTTCAAACTTACCAAAATACCCCTCTGTATTTTATAATTTATGTCATTTATCATTTGGCGGGTTGTATCGGGTTGTTAATGAGTTACCGGTTTTATTCGTTAACGACCCACTAATTTAACGGGTTAAGGGTCCAACTAGAGGTGGCAAAATATGACCCGACCCGCCAAATCGACCCGACCTGCGTATTATCCGTTTAACCCGACCCGTTTAATAGGCAGGTCGGTCATGGGTCAAGTATTCATGACCCGCAATTAAGCAGGTCGGGTTAGGGTTGACCCACTTGACCTGCATAACCCGCTTATTTAAGCTAAAATTGAATTTGATTGTTTAATGCATATGCTAAAAAAGAATAAATGGACCTTAACCAATTCAACCCCACGCTTTTTATTAATAGAAAGCAACGTAATGCTCATCAAATGATTGTTGAAATGAGATTAGACTAAATTTGAGCTTAAAAGTCAGTTTTGGTCAAGCAGGGAACCATGGTTGAGTCGATTGATTTACTAGATGGATGTGGGTTCTGCGGGTCGACCTGACCCCAATGGTTATGCGAGTTTAAGTGGGTCGGGTCGGGTTGACCCGTTGTGGGTGCGGGTTAAACGGGTTGGATGCGGGTTAGACTTGTATAACCCGTTTAATAAACGGGTCCGAAGCACAACCCGATCCGATTGCCACCTCTAGGTCCAACCCATTAACGACACGAACCCGTTAAGAGGCCCCCAAACCCATTAATATCGTGTGGGTTTGTGTTGTGTTAACGGATCGTGTGGCATTTTGACAGCCCTACACTAAGTCAAGCTCACCCTATTCACCCCCCCCTTTTAGGGTTTGGATCCCGGACTTTCATCAGACGCAATTGAACTGGTTTGCGCCAAGAAATTAAGCGTGAGGTCCTCATGTATGATTTTGATACAGTTGATGAAATATATAACAAGGCAAAAAGAGTTGAACTGGAATTACGGTCACCAAATATGAGATGCTTACGTACTCAAACCGGAGAATCAATGACTCGTAGAGTTCTTGATATGCAAAATAATCATGCTCCCCCACTCAAACCGGAGAATCAATGACTCGTAGAGTTCTTGATATGCAAAATAATCATGCTCCCCCACAAGGTTATCGCCCAACTCCAGAATTCCAGAATAACTGTGCTCCACTACAAGGTTATCGTCCACCACAGAGGCAGCAACCCAACCAGCCTAATCAACATCCTTTTGCACAAAACCAGCGGGGTGCCATGCCACTAGGACGTGGACCTCCAAGGCAGGATCGGCGGAATGACGATTGTTGGTGTTGTGGTCAACCCGGTCACTTTGCCATTGATTGCCCATAGGTTCTAAATCTTTATTATTGTGAAAAATAAACCTATTATGATGAACACATTGAGATGGAACCACCCCTTGAGAATCCCCAGCGGATGAACAGCAGGACACTTAGCAAGAAGGACGGTCAGATCCTCTTCCTAGAGGCACTACCACTGTAGAAGAAGGCAGTCCTATACTTATCATATGCTGACTTCTTACCAACAATGAACAAGAAGAAGAAGATCGGTGGAGAACTTCGATCTTCCGGATGTGTGTGAGATGCAAAAGTAAGCTGAGTAATTTAATTATTGACGGGGGAAGTGCTATGAATATTGTTGCTTAGGAAGTGATTGATAAATTGAATTGCCTATTGAAAAACACCCGAAGCCTTACAAGGTTCCATGGGTAAATGATCATTCCATTCCTTTGACCCGCCGATGTTTGATTTCTTTCAAAATTGGCATTTATGAAGATGAAATATGGTGTGACGTAATTCCAATGAACATTGCTCATATACTTCTTAGTTGGCCTTGGCTCTTCGATTGAGAGGTAATTACTGATCAAAAGAAGCATATGCATTCTTTCAAGTGGAAATGACAAATGGTGGACCTTCTTCCATTGCCACTAGTAGCATTTTCTCTAGCAACTCCTACTACATCCAATCCACATGTTCTCACTATGCGTAAATTTGAGGAAGAAACCAAAGAGCAAAATGTGATGTTTACATTATTCACTAAGCAAGTGGAGGAGCCTCCTAAGATTCGTATTCCTGTATTCCTACTGAAGCTCAAGCCTGTGTTCATTATTTCTCTGATTTGACTCCTAATGAACTACCAAAAGAGCTACCTCCAATGCGAGATATGCAAGAGCTACCCCCAATGTGAGATTTACAACATGCTATAGGCTTAGAGTTCCTGCAACATCTTTGCCAAATCTACCTGCTTATCGGATGAGCTCAAGTGAACATGCCGAGTTGAAGTGCCAAGTTGATGACTTATTGCAAAAGGGGTACATCAAGGAGAGCCTAAGTCCTTGTGCTGTTCCAGCCCTCCTTACACCAAAGAAGGATGGAAGCTGGCGTATGTGCTTGGACAGTCGTGCCTTCAACAAAATTACGGTGAAGTATCGTTTTCCTATTCCTCGGATAGACGATATGTTAGATATGATGCATGGATCCGCTATCTTTTCCAAAATTGATCTGCTCAGCGGCTACCACCAGATTTGCATCCGACCAGGTGACGAATGGAAAACAACATTCAAAACAAAAGATGGCCTCTATGAGTGGCTAGTGATGCCATTTGGTCTCTCTAATGCACCAAGCACTTTTATGCGTGTGATGACCCGGCTATTGCGCCCCTTTCTTGGCAAATTTGTTGTGGTTTATTTTGATAATATCTTGATATACAACAAGTCAAAGAAAGAACACCTTGATCATTTGAGGTGTGTGCTTAGCACCCTGTGTCATGACAAATTTTACATCAACCTCAAGAAGTGCTCTTTTATGACTGATTCTGTGCTTTGCTTGGGTTATGTTATTACTGTTTGAGGTGTAGAGGTGGATCTCGCCAAAGTGAACGCTATTATTGATTGGCCCACTTTGACAACTTTATATGAGGTTCGAAGTTTCCATGGGCTTGCAACAAGACAGGCGTTTTATTAGGTAGTTTTGTAGCATAATGGAACCTATTACTTGACTGTATGAAACAAGGGCATTCAAATGGACTAGTGCGGGTGCCCGTGCATTTCAAATCAAACGCAAGATGACAGAATCTCCGGTTTTATGCCTTCCAAATTTCAATCAGGTTTTTGAAGTTCATTGTGATGCATCTAATGCTGGTATTAGAGGCGTGCTTAGTTCAGAAAGTCATCCTATCACCTTCTACAATGAGAAGCTCAATGAATCCAAGAAGACATATTCTCCTTATGAACTCAAGCTATATGCTGTGGTGTAGACTCCCCGTCATCGGAGACACTATTTAATCGGAGAAGAGTTTGTTCCATTCTCTAATCATGAAGCCCTTAAGAATTTACATTCTAAGCAGAAATTGCGTGCACATTGTGCAAGGTGCAACTCCTAGCTTCAGGAATTCACTTTTGTCATCCGACACAAGGCCGGTAAAGAAAGTCAAGTTGCAGATGCGTGGAGCCGCCGTAAGCATTTATTGAATTTCTTGTCTATCACTATTCTGGGCTTCGAAGAAATTCGTCGAGAGTATCCTACAGATAAAGATTTTGGCCACATCTTCACTGATATTCTCAATGGCGAACAAGCTCAACATCCGTACTTCAGTATTCATGATGGATATTTGTTTCGTGGCACTAAACTATGTCTACCAGTGATAAGTGCTTAACTGTTTGCAATCTAAGCCCTAATATATGATTCATCTTGTGCTAGTATAGTTATTTTATTTGATTTTACATAGTTTTTGTTAATTCTTATGCAAAGGTAAAAAGGAGCAAAAAGAGAGTAATTAAAAAGACATGTTGGGCGTGAATATCAAGTAGGGCCATGGTGGGTCCCATCCAAGCTATTCCAGATTTCAAGACTAATTTCTAATTCTTTAGGAACTTACAATTCAAAAAAGGAAAGAATTAGAGAAAGAAATTCTAATCAAAGAAGAAAAGCAAAAGAAAGAAAGAAGAAAAAGAAAGAAACCCAATCTAGGGTTACACGCCCAAGGGGGGTCCACATCCATTGCAAAGAGAAGAATTTCAGAATTGAGGAAGTCTTATTCAAGTTAAAAGTGGAGCCCCATGATGGAGAATAAAAAGGAGAAAAAGAAGGAAAGTTTGGAGCAAGAGTTCAAGCCAAGATAGAAGTCCTAAAAGAGGGGTCCCACACTCATGTTACACGCATCAAATAGGGCCCACTTTTATGATAGAAGTTCAGATTTAATTCTTTACAATTAAAACTCAGATTTGTGGGTCCATGTGAATAAGTTTCTAGGAAGTACAAGTGAGACCAGATTTAGAAAGCTTGCTAATCAAGAAAAGAAGACTTCTATTCTAATCTAATTAGGAAGCAGAATGTTAAAGAAAGATGAAGATCTAATTATACAAGGAGAAAAGCCTAAAAATGAGGGGATCTATTCACAAAAGAGATGCTTTTGCAAAAAGCATAAATAGGCAAGAAGGGAGTGGACATCCAGCACCATTCATTCCATAATCCCAGCCACCATTCAGCCACCCATAAACCCTAGCAGCCGTACAGCCCTATTGGGAGCATCTTTGGATCATCTTTTGGAGCAAGGAAAAGGGGAACAAGCTGCTGGCCACTGCATCTTCATCATCTTCTAGTTTTCTTCTTATGACTCTACTTTCTTGTTTATTTTTCATTAAAGACATGAGTAGCTAAACTTTTTAGGGCTAGTGTGTAATTGAAACCCTAGCCTAGTTCTATGTAGCCTCTTTTGGCGTCTTTTAATTCAGATTTTAGTTTTGTTGGTTGAGATTCTAAACCATGTTATTAATTGATGAGTTGTGTATATGCCATGCCAACCATGTGATGTTCAATTAATTTTTAGAGTAGCTAACTTAATTTTGATTGATCTTGATGTTAAGCATCTAGGGTTTAGAACCATGAATAATCTAAGTATATGCCATGCTTAGACTCATGCATTTATCTTTCCCATTGTTTTATGCATTATGTTTGTTTTGTCTAGGACATATGCCATGCTTAGTTTTTGCATCATAATGAACAATTCATGTAGTATGCCACTCATGAATTAGGTTTAGGGGAATAATAATCCAGACGCATATGCCATGGTCTAGGTTGATAGATGTCACTAATAAAATCTGATTTTTGATTAAAAGATAAGAAGGGACATGCATAGGATTGGTTAGGGGAGTAGATGAAACCCTAGTTCATTCATTCTTATTAATTTCAATTCTCATACTAGTTGTGTGTTTTAGGTTACTTTCCAATTAGATTTTAATAGTTTAAATTATTGTTTTCATTAGTTTAATTCAATCTTTCATCATTCAATTATTCCATTTAATATTCTGATTTTTAGTTAATTTTGACATTGTTTTATCACAAGTTTTCGTGGGATCAACCTTGTATTTACAATTCACTACACTACATAGTGATCTTGTGCGCTTGCGAGTTTTAAGTTGTGTACATATTAAGTAGCTTATTCTAGGTTGCTTGGTGCATACCAAGTTTTTGGAGCTACCTCCATCCTTGAACATATTGTGCGGGAATTGCATGGTTGCGGATGTAGCGGACACTTAGGCCGTGACAAGGCCCTCGACCTTGTTGGTGATAGGTACTTTTGGCCTAAAATGAAATCATATATTATTAAAATCTGTGATTTATGCAGGGTTTGCCAACTTACGAAGGGAAATAAAAAGAATACGGGACTCTACTAGCCCCTTCCCATCCCTCATGCTCTGTGGGAAGACATCAGTATGGACTTTGTTCTGGGTCTACCGAACACAACATGGAAAGTTGATTCTGTATTTGTCATGGTGGATCGATTTTCTAAGATGTCTCGTTTCGTACCATGCTCCAATTCTTTTGATGCATAAAAAGTCGCGCAATTATTCTTATGAGAAGTGGCACGTCTTCATGGACTCCCCAAGACAATTGTGTCAGATCGAGATACTAAGTTTATGAGCTACTTTTGGAAGATACTCTGGTTGGCCATTGGGACAAAATTATAGTTCTCCAGTGCTTATCATCCTCAAACCGACGATCAAACTGAAGTAGTAAATCGCAGTTTGGGTAAATTGTTGAGATGCTTGGTTCGAGATCACATCATATCTTGGGATCTGGTCTTACCAATGGCTGAATTTGGTTACAATAATTCAGTCAACAGATCTACTGGGATGTCACCATTTCAAGCTATGACTGGAGTACGACCGTGTTTGCCAGCTGATTTAGGCCCTTTGCCAACAGAATAACGACTGAGTGGAGAAGCAAAAGATTTTCTCTGACATTTGCAGCATGTACATGAGGTTCGATGTAACATTGCCACTAGTAATGACATATACAAGCAGCATGCTAATGTACGTCGTCGTTTTGTTGAGTTTGCAAAAGGTGACATGGTCATGGTTAGGATACTTCCGGAGCGCGTTCCTCCTAGAGCAAATAAGAAGTTGCATCCTCGAAATGCGGTTCCTTTAAGATCTTGAAGAAAATAAGTTCCAATGCATATGTTCTTGAACTGCCCGCAGAGTAAGGCATCAGTTCCACTTTTAATGTAGAAGAATTAATTCTATACCGTGGACATCACACAGATGAAGGCATTGAAGAACACATCTTATTTGTACCGCCTACTCTTCCTCCGACTGATCAAATTATGGATGTACTTGATGATCAACTTGTGTTTACACGCCGCAGAGGTTTTTCAGAAATTTCTTGTTTAGTGGAAAGATCGCCTCATCTCAAATGCATCATGGATCACTGCTAATGACTTTCATAACCCGGACCTATATGAGTGTTACCAAGCAATACACTTGCCGGAGTTGAGTTTTTCTAAGGCGGGGAGAAGTGGTGCAGGTCGAGCCAAGGGCAAATCCACTAGGCCCAGCCCGTGAACTACCGGGTCAACCTGACCCAACCCATTGGAACAGCACGCAAATCCAACGGGAATGGCTGACTCTTTGTCGGAAGTTATCCTACTTTAGTAGTTTCCTAATTGCTTTAGTATTTTAGATTAGTAGGTAGGGGTGGACCCGGACCTAATCGGGCGAGTGACATAAGCTCTTTTACCGGGTCGGGTTTCACCCGGCCCGATAAGTCCTTATCCGGACCGGGTTCCGGGTTAAGAAAGTGTGGTTAATCGGGTTATCGGGTGACCCGATAACTCGGTTATACATTTTTTTTAATATATTTATTTGTATATATATACAAATAAACATTAAAAATATATATTTATATTTACTATATGTTTACTGTAAATATATTTATAGTATTTTTTTATCTCAATTATTGAAATTTTTAGTTGTTCTAAAAAAAAATATTTTAAACTTTATAATTAACTGGGTGACCCGGTAACCCGATCCGGTTGACCCGGTAACCCGAACCCGGATAACCCGGATATAGTTACCGGGCATTCGGGCGGGTTTCTTGTGTTTATAAAATTACCGGGTCGGGTCAAACCCGGCCCGATAACCCGGGACCCGACCCGATGTACACCCCTATTAGTAGGTTTCTTTATTTTTGAATTCTATGTTTAGCAATTAGAATCTTAATAGGATTGGAAAGACCTTTGATCTTCTCTATAAATATGTAAATCCCCTTTAGGGATTGATACCTCTTATTATTGAATTGAAGAATTGAGTTCTAGTTTGATTGGTGTTTTGGCTTTGTTCATCGTGCATGCATTCTTGGATGTTTGAATCCATCTGGATTTGTCCAAATCCCTGCTGGGTTTGCTCTATTCCCGGGCTGCATCACTTACCTCATAAGCTCCGTCACTCTCTGAAACTTGGACTCCTTTAAGTCCGTATTTCATGGTGCGAGTGTAATTTTTACATTGTGAGAATAGGTTTTTTTAAAACATCAAGCATTGCATGATAAATAGGCACAAGGTTTTCCAGAATGTTTGATTAATTCAATCAAATCGCCTCACCAAACATTATTAGACTAATTAAACCAAATAATAACTTGGCCAATTCTAGAATCTCATTACAACTTTTCCAAAATAGTATAATAAGAAAAATAAATGTGTCCAGGAGTCTCATATGGCTGCCTAGATGATGTCATTGACACTTCACTCTTTTCCCCTCTAGGCTTTTCCTCAAATGCATTATCATCAAGTTCTGGTCCTGTGCCTGCCTCGTTATATGAAAAAGTGTTCATGTATTGGAGTAAGTTATAGAAAACTTAGTGAATAAAAAAGCATTCGTAATATCACATACAATCATGCAATTAGAGTTGGTGAATAAACAAGCATTCATAATATCATACAATCATGCAAATAGAGTAAGGCAAGTATAAGATTGTATGAGGTCAAGGCTAGGATCAAGGATTTACAAAATGACAAGGATCAAATAACTAGACAAATCAAGTTACAAACTACTAATGCAAAATGACAATCGACATGAGCTAAATAAGCGAGTTCCACCCTGCTAAGGCATGCAAGGCTCAGGGATAAATATAGTCCTCAAGGACTCCAGGGGTACCAAAGGTTTCCCTCATGAGAATATAATATAAATGAGGTATCAAGTGATCGTGATCAATTTTACATGACTAGACTTTAGCTATTAGGAGTAGCAGTAGGAGTAGCAGTAGGAGCAGCAGAAGAAGCAGAGCGGCAGCAGAAAGTAGGCAGGAGGAGGCAGAAGGAGGCAGTGGGCAGTAGGCAGTAGTCTAGGCAGCAGCAGGAGCAGTAGGAAAATCCACATACATAAACAAATAGGGAAATACCCCAATAACATATTCAAAACAAATAACAAATATCCACATCAAGTTTAGTAATCCCACAAGTTTCGCTATTAACAAGTAATCTCACAAAGTTCCTCATCAAGCTAGCTCGGATTCTAGATTTGGTTAGTGTGACTGTAATTAGTATAAGAAACAACTAGAAGTACTAGGTTTATGGTATCAAATCTGTCCATGAACGCACGAAAGAGTTTGAATTTGATATCAATTTTGTCAGAGAAAAGGTTGAAGGCAAAGATATCAAAGTACAGTACATTCACTCAGATGACCAATTGGTAGATTTTCCAACAAAGGTCAGTTACAAGAGGAAAATTGTCAAATGCATTGTCCAAGCTGGGCATAGTAGATATCTATGCTCCCGCTTGAGGGGGAGTGTTAATGATGATATTAAGGATATGTCTAAATATTTTGCAAGATGGGCGGTTTTATTGTAAATACTGAAAAATAATATAAACTATATATTGATGGTGTCGTTCATTCCCAAGGACTGACCTAAAGAAAACCCCAAAATATCATTCGTATAAAATCTCTCCTCTCCAGATTTTCTTCTTTGTGAGTTTGGGGTTTTGTGATTGTTTGATTGAAAAGGCCCCACATCAGATCTCATATTCGAGTCTGTCGATAACTGTTTCAAGTGGTTGCTATTCGGAATGAAATTTCCTAGATATGTCTTTTGGAATGAAGAATTTAATTTCCCAGATATGTATTTTGAAATGATGAATTTGATCCATACTAGACAAGATATGATCACCCTGATCGATATCGATCACTGATGGGCCCCATAGAACAAGACGACACTTCCTGTGATAGTGTCGAAATGCACCAAAATAAACAGCAAACCTGGTTTTCAGATCTCTGATGTAAATACCAAGAAGACACCGATGATGTTGGTCACAAATCGGTAGATCTGAATTTTAGATCTCTTATATTGAAGGAAGAAGGCACCAATCTTCGTCTCCGGAGCAGCTCTGATGCCATGACAGGAAATAAGAAATCCAAAAGAAATTGAAAGACAAGGTGAATGTAATGTGAGCGAGCGCCAGTCCCTTTGGAGGCCACCTCAATTTATAGCTCATGAAACACTATGGACATAATACAACCAGTGAATCCCCATTGTTGGGATGATTTACAATCTATATCTGAAAATAATGGATATGAAAATAATATACGCATTTGCCGAAGGAATTTAATTCTATCCTCAACACGAGTCAGGATCACATGGGCCAACTCAAGTGGGCCCAGCTATTGACTTTGATAAGCTTGAGGGGTTGCAATAGGCAATTCTGACAATCCTTAATAACCTAAAATCACTTCTCAAGCCAACTCATATTGCTGTGTAAATGGCTGTAAATCCTGCAGCATGTGCGTAACAGTCAAATATAAATATACAGAGATTGAGAGGGAAGCCACCTTTCACTCACCCTCTTCTTAGTGGTCAACCATGATGGGAGGCCGTCAATTATGTTTTTTAATATCTGTATTTAGGGATTACAGTCCTACCTAACCACATCTTCTAAGATAAACCTCATATCTTAGTACATCTCATGTAATCTAGATGAGAGAGAGAGAGAGAGAGAGAGAGAGAGAGAGAGAGAGAGAGAGAGAGAGAGAATTTTGGTGAGGCTATTTGTAATGCTGGTGTTAGGACCGTTAAAAAAAAAGAAGTTCATGTTAAAATGTTGATTATTGTTTTTCTTGTGATCTAGGTGTCCCCGAGGAGGTTCTTGACAGAGCATCCACTATACTCGATACAATTGGGAATAATAAGAATATAGGGCGCTTGTGCAATGAGAATATATTGACCAAAGATCAGCAATACAAGGTGATGGATGCTTATTTATATTATTAGATTGAACGTAATTCTCTATTCTGTCTCTTTATCCAATGGACCTCTAATGCTGATCTAAACCACAAGCAGGATGCAGTGGCTAAATTGTTGGGCTTTGATGCTTGCAATGGCAATCTTGAGCAATTCTTCGAGGACATCTTCCCATCTGAATCCTAGTAGCATAAAAAAGAAAAAACAGCATTTCGTTTTCCTTTTAATGCATCCAGAAGAGAAGAAAGAAATAACATGGCTGGCTGATCAGAGAAGTGCAGATGCATAAAACTTTGTCCTCATCCATTCTAGTGTACAGGGCCCACTTTGAACCATTGGTGGTTCAAATGAAAAACTGGCCCACCTGTGAAATCCCCTTTCCCGAATACTCGTTAGTTTCAAGCATATGTTCAAATCTTTGTGCAAGGCGACTCTTTTCTCCCGACTATGGACTACCTTTCGCTATTCTAATGCAAACCATTGTGTAAAGTGGTCACCATCATTTTTAGCCTTATCTATCTGAGGTCAGCTTAAAGAATTACACAATGCAACTGAAAACAAAAAAGTGTCTTCTTATAATAAGCTATCAACATACTGACAAATAAAGATTAGTTCACTGACTGAACGATGGAAGTAGCATGTCAAAGTATTTCAACCTAAATAGTAGTGAAATGGATAGGGCCCGAGTGAAGAGGCTCTCTTCTTGATCATCCAACCAAACACCAATCTCAACCGCACCGTCACCCCAGCACGTCCCAATTAGAGATTGTAAGTGCAAAAATTATAACTCACAAGATTATGGGGTGCCTGGTAGGACTTATCCAAACCTATGATGAAGGTCGGCTGCCTTTAAGCCTGAAAGGGGAGAAACAAACGGTCAGAGGACCCTGGCCCGAGTGGCGCAAGGCTCTCCGTTGCCTAAGTTAGTGTATGAACTAAACAAAGGAGGAAGATGAAGAAGAGAGGCAGAGTAACAGCTCAAGAGAGGGTGTGTACGCATACCTTTGTTATGGAATGTCATCCTATTTATAGAGGATTCTACCTGATATCTTGGAGTGGGCCCCTAGATTTGATAGGAATGATCTCATAAGCCCACAAAGTAATAAATGCGGGTCCATCATAGCCCACGAAGCATTTAATGCCAGTCCGATCAGCCCACATCGCATTAAATGCACGTCATGTTGGGCCTGATCGTGTCTCAAGTCTTTGGCTGTTGAGGTCCCATGGATCCATCCTCGGGCTCTGCCCTGATTTGGCTACAGCCGCTGGATACCGCCTTGTCAGCGATCTGGCGAAGATTGTGGACGGCTGGGATGGCCCATCTGTCCCATTGGCACGTGTCCGTGCTCAGCCACTTGTCCGATGACGTCGCAGAAGCAGGGACGCAGCCATGGTATTTATCTTGGATGGAGACCCGACTCTCTCAGCCGGGGTCAGGCGCACAGCTGAGGTCAGCCTGCATAGCCGAGGTCGGCCTGGATACCCGAAGTCAGGCTGGTTTCGGCCAAGGCTCTGATCCTGTCGCCGATGTGTGTTTGGACGGCACGTGGGTGCGCTTTAAACTGCAGTTTATTATCGATGTTGGTGTAATCCTGATGCCTTAAAAATCTCCCCACACAATTGCCCCTGGCTTGTGACTTCTGAGGGGCCCTAGCCTTTAGAGGTCGGAAGCTAGAGAGTCCGATGAGAGACGTTTGATCATTACTCAGCGCCGTTTCGACTCTTCGAGGTATTAATACCGTGCCTCGCTTACCACAGGAAACGAGCCGGGAGGGACACACGTCGTCACATTACTGACTGTGCCGTCAAATTGATGAGATAGGCGCGAATCGCGATGCTGCCTCTTCGAATTCCTAAATGGCATCCAAGGAGGGCTTCCTTTTTCTTATAAATAGGGGCGTCTTCTTCTGCTCTACCTTTTTTATTTTCCCTCCTGATTTTCTTTTATCTCCACTTCTGATTTTTGTTCTGTTCTTCGTCTTCACTCTCAAGATCTTTCCAGAGGTTTTCAGGTGAGGACGGCTGCGAAACTTCGAGGATATCGCACGCCCATGCCGATTCTCATCCCTGGCTCGCTCTTCTTCACCTGTAAGTCATCTCGAGTCCCTGTCTTTTTAGGGCTTTTCCCCTCTAGGTCCTCTTCTTGCTTCCTTCAGTCCTAGGTTGTAGAAATGGCTAGTCCTAGGTTCCAGTTAGATACACCCGAGGGTATAGCCAGGTTTAGGGGGACGTATAATATCCCGAAGGGGGTCCGCCTCAGGCCGACGACTCCCTCCGACCATGCCCTACGCTGCTGGTCCGGCGGCTGGATGTCGTTTCCCTTGATCTCTGTAATCGAGGGTGGGGTTAGGTTTCCCCTACACCTCCTGCTTAGGGCCTGCCTCAGTGCTTAGTCTCTTGCCCCCTGTCAGTTAATGCCCAACGGCTACAAGGTTATCATGGGCACGACCAAGCTAAACGAGGTTTTAGGGATCGACCTCGGTGTTCACGACATCGATGATGCATATGACATTTGCAAGGCAGGGGCAGGCAACTACTACCTCAGGGTAAAACAGCTCCGGAAGGGCTTCGTTTCGGCCTTGGAGGATTCAAATAAGAACGCTGAGGACGATCTCTTCTGCGTCTCGGGAGATTGGGAGCTCGGTGCCGGTGAGGACAGAATGCACATGGTCCCGCGCCACCTCGGGGTTGTCCCAAGTAAATATTGCCCCTTCTTTTTGTGTTTATTTTACTCATCCTTCAAATTGCCGAACTGATATCTTGTTTTGTCGTGCAGAACTTCGAGAGAGGCAGCGTCGCGCGTCGGTTGGAAGAAGAGCGTTGCTGACCATAAGAAGGTCGAAAAGTATACCGGGTACGAGAATAGGGCGGCTTGGAAGCTGTTGGGCTATACGCCAAGGTACCGCGGCCACTACAAAAGGATCGAGGCAGCGCCGGGGGATGAGCCGTAGACTGGTCTCCCTTCCGCTACTTTGGCCGTGCCCGGGGGTGTTCTGCTGACTGATCCAGTTGCTAGCCGAGTTGCATCTGGCGCCGAGGCGTCCACCTCCACTAGCTCGGGGTCAGCAAGCTTGAGAGCGGTTGTAGAGGCTTATTCATCCGATCAGGGAGAGAGGATGGAAGGGGATCTGCCTCTTTCGAAGACCAAGGACCTGACCGCCAGGTTCAAGAGCCGGTCTTCTTCTTCTTCGGCAGCGTCTCCTTCTGCCAGTACTCGCGCAGCCTCGGGCTCGGGCGGAGCCACGGTTTCTTCCGCCCTTATCATCGCCCCGGGTGAGGGAACCCGACGACACTCTCCCGATAGTCGGAGGGATGGATCTCCACCGAGTAAGAGGTCGAAGACAGGGGAGAAAGATTCGGGGGCGGAGCAGGCCCCAAAAGGCCAAACGCCTGCACGCGTCTCTAGAGGTAAGGCTCCTCCTAAAAAGAGCGCGCCAGCGGACAGGGCTCCTTCCGAGACGGGATGCTAAAACAGTGGACCTTCGGGACAAGGCTCCGGATCGGCCTCGGGGCCTCATCCCGTGGTGCTGGCACCGTGGAGGCCGAAGCTGGAGACTCAGCCCGGGAGGCCCTTGAACGTGATGGACCGGGTAGCTAGGAGCCCTGGGAATCCTTCAGTCATCGGGGTGCTTGCCAGGGCTTACACCCTCCCACGCGACATGGAGCAGCACGCGAAGTACGACAATGAGTGCCTGCTAGCTTCGGCGATTCAGGCCGCTCTCATAGTAAGTAACTCTTCAGTCAATCTTTGATAAAAGTTCTGCTTCGGCTACTTGCATTTGATGACCCTTTTTTTCAGAATGTACAGAGGCTCCAATTGGTCGTGGAGAGGAGTGACAAGAACGTTTCCAGAGTGACTCAATTGGAATCCGAGAGGGAGAAGCTCAGGAAGGAGTTGGCGGACTCGATGAAGAGCAACGCCGAGCTGAATGCACAGATGGATGTGGCGCTGGCCAGCATCACTGATCTTAAGTCGAAGACCCACCAGCTGAGGGGGGAGATGCGGCAGAAGACGAAAAGGTCGCTCTTATTGGAGACCGAGCTGGAGAAACAAAAGGTAGAGTCGGCGGCCGAATCGGCGAGGCAGCGTGCCGAACTGGAGAGTCAGCGTTCCGAACTGGAGCGGCTACTGAAGGAGAGTGCCGACCTTAAGTCTTTGCGGTGGGCCGAAGTCCATGCTGCCTTCCAGAAGGGAGTGGACCGGGCCACGGAGGACTATGAAAGACATGTGGAGGAGATAAGCTCCATTCTGTTCGAGGAGGGATGCCGGGCCGCATTGAAAGAGGCGGGGGTTCCTGAAGACCATCTGGTTTATCAGAGCCTACCGAAGTATTCAGGCCCGGAACCGGAATCGAGTCCTGCCCCACCGCCTGAGAGTCCCCGGGCAGAAGTGCCTTCTGTTGACTCCCTCTTGGTCTTGGACGGTGCTCCATCTCTTCCTCCTGCAAATGCCCTAGAAAAGGTTGCGGCAGCTGTTGAGATGGCTGGCCCTTCGGAGAAACAGTGAGGATGCTACTCTAGTGGCCGAAGTCCTTGTAGTTTTTTTTTTTCTTGAGTACTCTGATTGTATTTCCTGCTTTCAAATTGTAACCTTTTTACCCTTCGAAATGTAAAGTGACTCACTTGTAATCCTCTTTCCCTTTGAATGAAAAGCCAAGTTATTCAGTCGGGTTCTCCCCTTTCTTTTCCTTTTGAGTCCGGCTGAATGTTGTGGTATGAGAGTTGCCTGAGTTGGAAGGAGGATACCTAGCGGTCTTCATAGTTATCCGCCCCGGTATCCTGCATTCTGAGGCTCGTAAATAGCAATAAGTACAGCGGTACGATCGATACGGAAAACGAGTAGATGGCTCCACTTGTCACCATCAGATCTGTCAGTCAATTCATTGGAAACGTGCGTTCCAGGCATGGGAGGCCACGTTTCATTAATAAGGTCTTGGAATCCGAACCTCCTCTCCCACTATAAATAAGACCTCCCTTCTATTGTGTGTCCATTGTTTTTTTGAGTGGGGAAGATGCGCTGGCGAAGGATGAGAGGTTCACAGCAGCGGCTTCTCATGCCTCTTAAGGGCATGGAGATTTGCCTGTTCTCGCCAAACGCCTCGCCAGATGCTCCGGTGACTTCATTTCTCTAGAGTGCTTTAAAAGCCCCTGTTCTGAGTGAACCCTTTGCGATTGAAAACACATCCCTCCGGGAGGGACTGTACCCGGCGATCGTGGTCCGCGCGCTCTCTGAATCTGGTCGCCATGGACCACGCGTTCTCTGAACGCGGGTCTTCAATCAACTCCTGCCGATGCGGCTGTGTGGAGGTAAGCTCTTGTCGATGCGGCAGGGAGTTGGTTGCAGACTTAGGTCTGTGGCGATCCAAGCGTCTGCTGTGGACCAGGAGCTTGTTTGCAAATTTTGGTCTGACCAACCACAGGGTATTGTAAAGCTCCTGGTGCCGTGGCTTCGAAGAGTGGCGCTTTCGAGATCTTTTTCTCTGTCCTCCACTTTTTTGTTTTTAGAGGACAACGAGCCTCCTTATTGTATTTTTCTTTGCTCTTTTGCAACTCTTGTAATGAAGAGATTATAATTAATACAAATGGAGTTTTGATTCAGCTCAAACGGACTCTCTATGTTTCTGCATCTCTGTGCTACTTTTTTTTGTACTTGCACTGCTTTTCGCATCTCTGTGCTACTTTTTTCTGTACTTGCACTGCTTTTCTGCATCTCTGTGCTTCTGTTGCTTTGTCCTTTAAAGACTGCTATTGGCCGAGGTGAACCCATAATTTTGAGGAACTCGGTTGTGCGAGCCCGGCCCCGGGATCAGTTTCGGGGGGATATGACCCCAAAGTTTTGGGAGCGACTGGGTGTATGAACCCGAAGTCGGTCCCAGGGTGTATGAACCCAGAGTTTTAGGAGCGACTAGGTGTGTGAACCCTAAGTCAGTCCCTGGGAACGTGAACCCAAAATTTTGAGAAGCCTGGATGTATGAACCCGAGGTCAGTCTCAGGGTGTATGAACCCGAGTTTGGAGAGCGACTAGGTGTATGAACCTAAGTCAGCCCTGGGTGCGTGAACCCAAAATTTTGAGAAGTCTGGGTGTATGAACCCGAGGTCAGTCTCAGGGTGTATGAACCTGAGTTTTGAGAGCGACTGGGTGTATGAACCTAAGTTAGTCCCTAGGTGCGTGAACCCAAAATTTTGAGAAGCCTGGGTGTATGAACCCGAGGTCAGTCTCAGGGTGTATGAACCCGAGTTTTGAGAGCGACTGAGTGTATGAACCCTAAGTCGGTCTCTGATATCTGCTGCTGCCGAACTCCGAAATGATGGCACAAATTGATGACAGGGCGAAGGCTGCTTTTATTGATCATGAAATTTTCATTACATCTCTAGAAAAAGAACTTCTTGAGGTGGGTTGCATTCCATGGTCTCGGCAACCGCCTGCCTTCTAAGTCCTCGAGCTTGTACGAAGATCGCCCTGCTATCGAAACCACCCTGAATAGGCCATGCCAATTCGGGGCTAGTTTGCCTTCGTTTGGATCCCTGTCAGCCGGGAGGGTCTTCTTTAGGACCAGTTCTCCTACCGAGAAACTCCTCTCCTTGACTCTTTCGTTGTACCCTCTGGCTAGCCGTTGCTAGTAGTCGGCCAGTCATATGGCCGATGCTTCTCGGCGCTCGTCGGCCAGATCCAGTTCCATCGCCAGGTTCATCTCGTTTCGGCCTTGATCAACAAGTTCTGATCTCAGGGTAGGGAGGCCAATCTCTAGGGGAATGACTGCTTCCATCCCATAGGCCAAAGAGAAAGGTGTTGCCGAAGTAGAACGCCTTGGGGTTGTCCTGTATACCCATAGGACGCTAGGAAGCTCCTCTACCCATCTTCCCTTTGCCCGGTCTAGTCGCTTTTTTAGGCCGTCAAGCAATACTTTCTTAGAAATCTCGGCCTGACCATTGCCCTGCGGGTACGCCGGGGTGGAGTAATGGTTCCTGATGCCATGTTTTTGATAGAAGCTTTTGAAAAAATTGGAGTCGAACTGAGTCCCGTTGTCCGAGATCATGGTTCTAGGGATGCCGAATCTTGTAATGATATTCTTCCACACAAAATTCTTGGAATCCTTCTTGGTGATGGAGGACAGCGGTTCAGCCTCTACTCACTTTGTGAAATAATCCGTGGCAACTATCAATCATCTCTTGTTCCCTGGAGCCCGGTGGAGAGGTCCCACAATGTCCAGCCCCCATTGGGCGAAGGGCCACGGGCTGGAGAGGGGGCTCAAGTCCTGCACTGGCTGATGAAGGGAATGAGAGAACTTCTGGCACTTTTCACACTTCCTGGTGTATATCTGCGCGTACTTCTGCATATACGGCCACCAATAACCTTGGCTGATAGCTCGGTATGCCTGTGACCGTCCTCCGATGTGGCTTCCGTAAATCTCTTCGTGAATTTCGTACAAAAAGTTGTCAACCTTGCTCGGATGAACGCATTGGAGGTAGGGACCGGTGAAGGATTTTCTGTAGAGCTTGCCTTCGGGGGACAGCCAGAATCGGGCTGCCTTGAGTCTGATCCGGTGAGCTTCATTTTTGTCTTCGGGGAGCTGATCATTTTTTAGGTAGGAAGTGATCGGGTCCATCCAGCTCGGTCCAAGATCAAGGCATAGAACCTGCCGAGATGGATGGAGCTCTAAACTTGATCTCGGTATCGATCCAACTTCAACAGTTCTTTTCTTTTCTGCTTCGACAGCGGAGGCCAGGTTTGCGAGCGCATCAGCGTGAGTGTTAGTATACCTGGAGATCTGCCTGACTTCGGCTGTCTGGAAATGAGTGAGAAGTTTCTTTACGAGGGCTAGATAGGCCGCCATCCTGTCGTCCCGGGCTTGGTAGTCCCCAGTTAGCTGGCTAGTCACCAACTGTGAATCGCTGAAGAGCACCAATTGCCGGGCTCCAAGGATTTGGGCGCTGTTTAGTCCCGCAATCAGAGCCTCATACTCAGCTTCGTTATTTGTTGCTTTGAAGTCCACGGTCAGAGCTTGTTCTATGACCAATCCTTCAGGCGACTAGAGGACTACGCCCGCGCCAGCCCTCTTGGAAGTAGATGAGCCGTCGACGAAGACTTTCCATACCGAGTTAAGGGCTTGGCTCCGAGATAGTTCATCGACCTCGATGACTTCGCTTCTTTCATACCCTATGCCCCCCAGTTCGGTGCCGGGCTGGGTTGAAGCCGAGCTCGGAGAAACGAACTCAACAATGAAATCTGCCAAGATCTGGGCTTTGATCGCAGTCCTGGGTTGATATTGGATGTCATACTGCCCCAGTTCGACCGCCCACTTTGAGATTCTTCCTGAAAAGTCAGGTTTTTTGAAGATGGACCGGAGTGGGTGCTCCGTAACAACCACAATGGATGTGGGATTGAAAATGAGAGAGCTTGCGGGAGGCCTGAACAAGTGCCAGCGCGAGCTTCTCTCAAGAAAAATGTATCTGGTTTCGGCATCAAAGAGGATCTTTGCGCTTGTAATAGATGCGCTTTTTTCATTTTATCATCCTTTCTGACGAGGACAGAGCTAACCGCGTGATCTGAGACAGCTAGATACAAATATAATGTCTCCCCCTGAGTTCGGGTAGAGAGCAAGGGTGGTGAAGAAACATAGGTTTTGATTGCTTGCAGTGCTTGGTCGCACTCCAGGGGTCCATTGAAATTTTAATTTTTTCCTTAAAAGTCTAAAAGAAAGGCGACAATTATCTGACGATCTGATGATGAATTGATTGAGTGCGGCTGCCATTCCAGTTAGCTTTTGGACCTCCCTTTGTAGTCGTCGGGCTCTGGATTCCCAAGCCGTGATCTGGTCTGGATTGGCTTCTATCCCTCTCCGTGTCACTAGACTTCCGAGGAATTTGCCGGAAGCGACGCCGAAAGCGCATTTGGAGGCGTTCAACTTGAGCTTGAACTCTCTGAGGATGCTGAAGACTTGAGCCAAGTCCGCCGGATGGTCGTGGGACTGCTTGGATTTGACAACCATTGTCAATGTATACTTCGACATTTTGCCGAGCTGACCTGAAACATCTTCGTCACGAGACGCTGGTAGGTTGCCCCCGCGTTTTTCAGTCCAAAGGGCATCACCTTGTAACAATAAGTGCCGCTGGGGGTTATGAACGCAGTCTTCTCCTCGTCCGGCTCAAACATCGGGATTTGGTGGTATCCTCGATAAGCATCGAGGAAGCTCATCCTATCGTGGCCAGCGGTGGCGTCGATCATTTGATCAATTTTCAGAAGCGGGAAGCTGTCCTTCGGGCAGGCTTTGTTGAGGTCGGTGAAATCGACGCACACCCTCCACTTGCCGGTTTTCTTCTTGACGACCACCGTGCTGGCTAACCAGACCGGGTACTGGACCTCTCTGATCGCTTCAGCCTCCAGCAACCTGTCGACCTCCTCGACCACGGCTTCTGTCTGCGGCAAACCTGTCCTACGGGCTTTTTGCATCACGGGCTTGTGGTTGGGATCCACGTTCAGCTTGTGACACATTACTTCAGGGTCGATCCTAGGCATCTCGCTGGAGTCCAGGCGAAGCATCTCTGTTCTGCATCAAGAATTTTGAGAAATCGGCCTTCTCGGGGTCGGCAAGCTGGCTACCGAGCAGGAAGAATCTGTCCGGGTCGACGGATCGATTGATTTCGACTAGATCTTCAATGCTCTTCTTCTCAGGGTCTCGGCCGATTTGTCCAGCTCCCTTTCGAGTTCCGCCATATGTACCTTGCCCCGGCTCTTTCTCGCCAGGGACTACGGCCATCATGCATTGTTTGGCCATCTGCTGGTCACTTCCACGGTGATAAACGTCTACAACTGCCATCTTTGTTTTCCTAGTAGGAATTTGAGCTTTTTGTTGAAGAGTGGAGGGAATGGCCTGACATATTGTGGAGTCCAGGTCCTGCCCCATAATAGCATTATAGGGGGATGGGGCGTCTACCATAAGGAAATCGGTCATCACGGGCCCCGCCTACCAGGCCTCCAGGGTTACCTTCCCTTTAGGGTAGACCGGCTTCGCGCTGAACCCAAAAAGGGATACGAGCCTCTTGTAAGTCCACTTCCGGGAGATCCATCTTTTTAAAACAGCTGAAATAAAGATTTCAGATGAACTGCCGGGGTCGATGAGGATCCTCTTGACTGTGAAATCACACAGCTTCAATGTGAGGAGAAGTGGATCGTTATGGGGGAGCATGACTCCTACGAGGTCCTTATCCGAAAGACAGATAGGTGGGCGCTCACGCCGTGTTCTCTTTGATGCTGGTCCGAGTTCGGCCCTCATCACTTCTTTTCCATGAGAGGCCTTCCGGCCTGGCACGAGCCTTGGCGTTGCCCCTTGGAAAGCGGAGGGCACTGAGTTGCCAGGTGGATAACGTTGATGATCTTCTCTAATCCATCGCTGTAGGGTCCTTGTCACCGCTTTGATGATTGGCCGCTGCCAGCATCTTCCGTCTTGATGTAATCCTTCAGGTGGCCTTCCTTGGCGGGCTTCTCCAGGTGTGATTTCAGGATTCTACACTCTTCGGTTATGTGCCCATTTTGCTTGTGGTAGGCGCAAAACCTGCTCTGGTCTCGGGAGGAGGGATCTCCCTATAGGCTGAGGCCAGCTGAAGTATGGTCGCTGCTTGATTTTATTCATGATCTGATGGATCGGTTCCTTGAAGATGGTATTCACAGCTTGATAGGAATTGGAGGGAGGCCTGCACTTCCTGCTGCCCCCAGATTTGGACGCCGGGTCTTTTGCCGAGGTGGTCGAAACCCAAGCTTGGTTTGACTCCTCCCTACGGAAGGGCTTCTTATCCTTCTTATTAGGCTGGTCGCCCTTGTCCTTGTGCCCTGTGCCGTGGCTTTCCCGGGCCCGAATATCATCTTCTTCTTGGGTAATATAGCGCTTCACCCTGGACATCAACGCCGGCACGGAGGTTGCAGGGTCTCCGGCCAGGTTTTCCTAGCTCGTTTACTGGTAACAGAGCATTCTGTAAAGCGAAAAACTGCCACTTCGTCTTTAGAGATGTCGATTTGGCTGTACGTCGCCCAGAATCGCTTGGCAAACTGGGTAATGTTCTCCCTGATTCATCTTCAGGGCCAGTTTATCAGCATCGGTCTTAGGAACGACACTAGGCTTGAAATTTCTTCAAGAAGGAGAGCTGGAGCTGTCTCCAACTCGAGACAGATCTCTCTGGAGGGCGCAGAGAACCATTTCAGGGGGAGGTCACCCAGATGGAAAGAGAAGATTTTACAATAAGGTGGCCCTCGTCCCCTAAATAGACATCCTCTGAGAGAA
>CM022951.1:11620957-11783972 GCA_012931725.1 Litsea cubeba
GAAAAGGCTTGATCCAATTGCTGCCGTCACCGCTGAAAATACCAAGGCCCACCGGTCTCCAATCGACCGACGGATAATCAGAGCCCTGGTAGCCGCTTGATGGCATCAACAAGTCCATGTCAACAGGCGACCTCTCCGTATATCCAGGAGAACCGCCAACAAAAAACCCCGGTCTTGATTACATTTGTCCTTCTCACCCAACTTGGAGGATCTTCCCTCTTAGGGCACGTGGGGGCAAGGCTCAGAATCGAGACGGTGCGATCAAACATCGACCGGGTAGTAACAGTCTTCTTCTCACCATCTGCTGTGAAGGAAAACTGAAAACATCTCCTCTGGTATGTAATGTCATCAGGGACTGCATCACCAAAGAAGAAGGTAGGCTTGGGCAAAACGCTCTGATCTTCCATCACCCATGGACGACTGCTTACCATGATCTTATAGAATTCCTCTCCCTTGAGAGTGATCAGTCGCTGCCTCATCTCATCTCTGTTGAGGGAGTCGCACTCTTCCAGATTTCTCTCAACATACTGGACCTTCTCGAAAGCCTGCTGAACGGCCGGATTAGAAGATCTAGAAGATCGACGAGGTACGCTTGTAGCAGGCTCTTTACCCTTGTTCGCTCTGGAGGAACTACCTGAAAAGGATGGAAAAGAAAAAGATCAAACATCAAAATGACAGAATCTCGCTAAAAAAAAAAAATCTGGCGAAATTTTGACATGATGACGGGGCAATTCCGAAGAAAAGGAACTATCCCGAAAGAAATAGAAAGCTTGAAGATGGGCTCAACATCGCTGCGAGCTCCGAAACTCCAAACTTTCGAAACCTAAAAGTCTCCGCAAAATCAGGAAGGGCTCAACATCACTGCGAGCTCCAAGTTCCCAAATTTGCAAAAAACTTTCAGGTATGCAATCACATCATGCTACAAATTTAATTTACAATTAAAGGCATGCATGAACATCTTGGTTTGCGAAAAAAAAATGCATTATCATGATGAGCAAAAGAAAAAAGAAATAAAAAGAAACTTTCTCTAAAAAAAAAAGAGAGGGGAAAGAAAACAAAAAAAAAGAAAGAAAGAAACTCTCTCAAAAAAAAAAAGGGGAGGGAAAGAAAAAAAAAAGAAGAAAAAAAGAGGGGCTGGTGTTAGGAATTTTGTGTATTGCAATTTGATGGATGCATATCATTTTAATCATCATTTGATTTCTCACACTTGCATTGTTTTTAGAAATCTTGAAATCTTGATTTATACATGCATTGTTTTAAATCTTGTAAACCTTATGATTTATGCATGTTTTGGTTTTAAACATTGGACGCATTTTTAGTTTGAAAAAGATTTTATAAATCAAGCTAGCCAATGATTTAAAGTTTCAAATGATTTTTGGCTTTTTATGTTTCATGTTTTTAAGCCGCTTAGAATGATTTAAAACATGATTCCAAGCTTGATTTATTGGCCCAAAAAAATCCCCAAGGAAAAATACTTTAAAATATGCAAAATAAGCATTTTTGGGGGAAATGGTCCAGGGGACCCGGTCGACCCGCAGTGTGGCCGGTCGACCGAGCCCATGGACCCGGTCGACCGAGCCCACTGCGGGTCGACCGGGAAAGAGCCAACGGCTCTTTTTTCAAACGGTCAGTTTTATGACCGTTGGAGGCCAGGTCGACCGGGGCTTTTATGGGGTCGACCGGGCACTCGCAGAACTCAACTTTTTGAGTATAAAAAGGGGTTCATTCCCATGAGAAAAGTGTTGAATATTTTGGAGCTTCCAAGCCTTCTTTGAGGTGTTTGGAGACAAGGAAAAAGGGGATGAACTAAGAGAGATCAAGGGGGTCATTAGTAAAGCTCAAGCTTGGATCATTAAGTTAAATCATCAAGTAAGCTTTACTTTTATTAATCATATGTTTTATGCTTTGACTAAATTATTGGTAAATGATTTTTAGCATATTAACTATGATGTGTTGAATCCACTCTTCTCTTAATCTTTGATTTTAGTTATTGGATTCTTCACCCTTGATTTCAAACCAAGTTTTGTTTTAAACTTTGTCAATCATGCTTAGCCAAAATCTTTGATTTCTTTATAGCATGATACATTAACTTGTTTGAAACTCTCTTTGTTGTTTTCAATCTATTTGAACTTTAGTTAAACTAATTTGTTTTGAAAACAACATTGAATGTGCATCACATGTTTAGACATAATTAATTTCATACAACTTGTGTCATCTTGATTTTCATAAATCATTTACAAGTTAGTATTTGTGTACATGTGATTTGCCTAACACTTCAATCAAATCTTTTTATGAGCATTAAACTTTTGATTTGCTTTAAGCATAAAATAGATTGAGCTTAATTTTAATCTTGATTGAAGTTTTCCACACACACAAATCATAAGCATTCATCTTTGCATTTCATTGTGTTGTGTGAGTTAGATTTTCATTTTCACATCCGCCTATTTAGAGGCAATTTATTAGAGCTTAAATTGTAATCTCTAAGAGTGTTTTGTGAAGACACTTTCTTTGAGAGAAATCATTTGTTTGTAAGGTTATTGCTTAGCCATTGAAAAGCATCTTGTATAGGTTGTTGTTAAGCCTTGAAAAACAACATTGTAAGGTTATTGCTTATCCTTGGAAAGCATCTTGTAGAGGTTATTGCTTAGCCTTTTGAAAAGCATAATAGTGGAAATCCGGTGGGGTGTGAGGAACACAAGCCGGTAGTGGATGTAGGCACGTTGGCCGAACCACTATAAATATTGTGTTGTGGTGCATGCTCTTGTGGTGATTGTATGTTTTTAGCTTCCGCATTGTGCTTGTTATCATCACTAGTGACTAGTTAGTTTATAGAAAATTAAAATTGGTCATAGTTAGTCACTATTAGTAGCTCACCCTATTCACCCCCCCTCTAGGGTTAGGATCCCAAGGACTTTCATTTGGTATCAGAGCCTCGTGCTCTATATTAGGATCAAGTGTTTGAAACTCTTGATTAGGTGTAAAAACCTAGAGTTAAAACCCTAGTGTTGTGCCTCCATGAAAATCATAAGAATGGATTCCACTAGTTTAGATTTTGTAGATTCTTGTGTAGATTCCTCTAGACCCCTCCTTCTTCCATCTATTGGAGATTCTAACATTAAAATTAATGAATCTAAATCTAAATTAAAAGAAGAAGAATATGATGAAAATGAAGCTTATGAGGAATTGTACACATGGTCCTTAGAGCTTTCTAAGAAGAATAAAAGATTAAAAGAAGAATCTAAAAGACTAAACCAAGAATTAGTCTCTTCAAAAGATGAACTTAGAGAAAAAGAAGAATTAATAAATTGTGCAGAATCTAAGTTCATGATCTCTTTGCATAACCTATATAATGCTCAAGATGAATTAAAAGATTTAAAGATAGGTTATGACAATCTTAATAAGGAAAATTCTAAATTAAGAGATCAAAGGCAAGATAAAGACATTAACAATCTTGAATCCAAGTTAACTATCTCCTAAAGAAAATTTATCTAATGCTCAAAATGAACTAAATGAGATTAAGATAAATTGTAATGAGCTTAAAAATGAAAATTTAAATCTAAGAGATACTTTAAAAAGACAAGATGAAAACATTGTCCATTTAAAATCCAAGTTGACTATTTCCAATGAAAACTTGTCTAATGCTCAAAGTAATTTAAAAACTCTAGAACTTGGATCTAATGTTGTTAATGAACTTAAAAATGAATTAAATCTTGCCCATGAAGAGCTAAACAACTTTAAGGGAATTGAAATTGAATTAACAAAAGTTAAAAATGAAAATTCAACCCTTAAAGAACAAGTCACTCAACTTGAAAGCTATAAACAAAAGTATGAGTGCAAGTTTACCCAAAGTGAAGAGAAATTTGAAAAGTTATTTAAATTGGGTAAATCTAAAAGAGATAGGACGGGTCTTGGATTTGATAGGAATATTCCACATGACCCTAAATTCACCAACACTTTTGTGAAAGGTGAGTCCTCATTCTCTAGTACTCATTCCTCCTTGCCCATGACTAAATGCAATTATTGTGGCATTAAAGGACATTTTAGGTTTGAGTGCAAACAAAGAAGAAGCCATGTGTCTAAACCCAACTTTGAACCAAAAAAGGTAGAATCAAAATCTATGAAGGGTAAGACACTAAAAACCAAAGAAGACTCCAAGAAAATTAATCAAGTTAAATCAATTAAAAAGGAGTCTCCTAAAATAGATTCTAAAAAGGTTAAACAAGTTAAACCAACTCTAAAAGAATCTATTAACAAAAAGCTTCTCAATCTTCCTCCCATAACACAACAAATGAAAGAACTTTTGAATAAAGTTGCTAAGTTAAATCTAAAATTCAAAAGTCAAATAAATGGAGGAAATAAGAAGAAAAGAAATCAATCCCCTAATAAGAAAAGTCACCAACCTCAAAAGACTAATCACCATTCTAAGACAAATTTAGTTAAATCTAAACATCATGGTGATAAGTCTAAATTGAAAATTTATCAAGTCAAATCTCCATTAGTTGGTAAGACTTTTAAGATGGACCTCAAAGATCAACCCTCTCAAGACCTTAGGTGGATTCCAAAAGCTATTTACTTAGTCAAACCTTAAGGCCTTGGACCTCTTTGACCAACCTATCCTTTATAGGTAAATCCTTTTGTTGGTCATGTTGCATTTGCATTTTGTTATTTCATAGTTACATTTCTTTTAAAATGCATTTGTTTCTTTATGATCATTTGATTTTGTCTTCATGTACTTCCCTAAGTCACATATCATGGTTTTCAAAATCATTTGATTGTATTTCTCACATGTTAGATTTGCTTTTTGCTCTCATATAGTTATATCTTTTGTAATGCATTTCTACATGATCAATTGTTTATGATTCCAAAAGCTTTCATAGCTAGATCTCTCATAATCAATTGATGTTGCAAATTCATTTGTTTGTATGTCATAGTAAGATTATCTTGAAAAACAAATGATTTAAAACAATTTAGTTTTTCCATAGATTTCTAAGTTATATTTTCATATGGAAAATTATTGTTTTGAAAAACCAACTTGTATGTGTTTTAAATAAGTTATATCTTTTAAAATGCAAGTTGAAAAAGTGTTATCTTCAAAATCATCCTCTTTATGCTCATTGTTGGATTTTGTGTATTGAAATGATTTGAAGATTGTATGAATTGAAAATGTTTTTCAAGCTTTGTTAGTTATATTCATTGAAACATTTTCTTTTGAGTATATTTCCTTGTGCTAATAAATATATGTTTTAGAAGGAAATACTTGTTATATGCTATTTGCAACTTTGCTCATTTAGTTTCATTCTTGATGTGCAAATATCATATAGTTTCTTGTATGGTTGCATTATTAGTTACATTTGTAGAAACCATACTAGAACCCTAAAATCCATCCCTTATACTTACTAGTCAATTTTTTTTAATGGATGGTTATGATGTTGATTCATGTATATTTTTCTTATTGATGTCATTCTTATACATGTTTCAACTTCATAGTAGTGTTTAATCATATGAACCTCTTTGAAATCCATTCCTTGTATTTCATAGATTGTTTGATGGATTTCTTAGTTGTTGAATTCATATGATTTGACACTTTTGGAAATTGCATATTCTTATAAGTCATATATTTTCAAAATGCAATTTCTCATGTTCATCACTATGCTCAATAGTTATATCATTAAAGTGATGAATATTCATTTATGTTGCTTGATGGAATCTTGTGTTTGTCACATGCTTGCTCTCAAACATGTTCCATATTCAATTGGTAATCAAATGATATCATTTTCAATTAGTATAACTTCCAATTGATGTTATATATTTGTGATAAACCTTGTGCACATTGGATTAAATTTGATAGTAATATGTCTTTGTTCCATGTCACATTCCATTAGCTTCATAAATGGTCATGTTTGCCACCTCTCTTGCTTATTTGGTTAAATCTCGTGACCACCATGTTTATGTGTTAATAATCTTGGTTGGTTAATGATTGAGGTAGGCATCATGGTTTGAATTTCATTTCACTCATCTTACACTTGATAGTCATATTTTATGATTGAGTGAAATGATTTCAAAATTTACATAGCATATGATTTTCATAGTTATATTATTTGATGCTATGTTTAGTAAACCCCTTATCATCATGGATAGCTCTAACTTGGATTAATCCTTCTAGTTACATTCCTTAAGTCCATTTTAGAGTGATTGAGCTAATAAGTCATACTCTTAAATCTCAATTGATATGGTTCTTATTTCAATTGGTATCCATGATAGATTAACCTTTTGACCTTGCTCTTCAACTTTCCTTAAGCTTATAGGTCAATTGGTTTCTCTCCAATTTGGTGATTTGATCATTGAGCCTTATAGTTAATCATTATCAATTGGTATCTAATCCTTCCCTTGAAGTTATCCCTCAATTGGTTAAACCATCTTCTTCTTGCATCTAATAGTTATATTCTTGTCAAAAGTATGACAAAAGAAGATTATGGATTGAGGGGGAGTAAACCTTCTAAGGAAGCATTAGAGATGATCAAATTCACCATTGCTATTCCCTTATAACTTACTCACATGCATAATAGCCTGTTAAGTATTTCATTTTCGATTTCATTTGTTAACAGGTGCTACTAAAGGTATTTTCCTTGTTTCATGTGTGTAGGTACCTTTCTTCAATTGCTACCTTTGCAATTTAATGGCAAAGGGGGAGAAAGGATTAAGGGGGAGAAAATGCTCTAGCTACCCAAAAAGGGAGAAAGATCAAAGGGGGAGAGAGCATTCAATGGCAAAGGGAGAGAAAGACCAAGGAGAGAGAGTGCTTGGTCTAAGGGGGAGAGAAGATAAAAGAAAGAAAGCTTGGAGCTAAGGACAAGAAGAATGAAGATCAAAAGAGCTAAAGCCCAAGCTAAATGAAGGAGCATCCGAAGATTTCAAGCCGTGTCAAGCCAAGGAGCTGAAGACTTAGTGTGAGGTTTAGTGTTAAGTTAAGGTTTGCCATCAAATTGCAAAGGGGGAGATTGTTAGGAATTTTGTGTATTGCAATTTGATGGATGCATATCATTTTAATCATCATTTGATTTCTCACACTTGCATTGTTTTTAGAAATCTTGAAATCTTGATTTATACATGCATTGTTTTAAATCTTGTAAACCTTATGATTTATGCATGTTTTGGTTTTAAACATTGGACGCATTTTTAGTTTGAAAAAGATTTTATAAATCAAGCTAGCCAATGATTTAAAGTTTCAAATGATTTTTGGCTTTTTATGTTTCATGTTTTTAAGCCGCTTAGAATGATTTAAAACATGATTCCAAGCTTGATTTATTGGCCCAAAAAATCCCCAAGGAAAAATACTTTAAAATATGCAAAATAAGCATTTTGGGGGAAATGGTCCAGGGGACCCGGTCGACCCGCAGTGTGGCCGGTCGACCGAGCCCATGGACCCGGTCGACCGAGCCCACTGCGGGTCGACCGGGAAAGAGCCAACGGCTCTTTTTCAAACGGTCAGTTTTATGACCGTTGGAGGCCAGGTCGACCGGGGCTTTTATGGGGTCGACCGGGCACTCGCAGAACTCAACTTTTTGAGTATAAAAAGGGGTTCATTCCCATGAGAAAAGTGTTGAATATTTTGGAGCTTCCAAGCCTTCTTTGAGGTGTTTGGAGACAAGGAAAAAGGGGATGAACTAAGAGAGATCAAGGGGGTCATTAGTAAAGCTCAAGCTTGGATCATTAAGTTAAATCATCAAGTAAGCTTTACTTTTATTAATCATATGTTTTATGCTTTGACTAAATTATTGGTAAATGATTTTTAGCATATTAACTATGATGTGTTGAATCCACTCTTCTCTTAATCTTTGATTTTAGTTATTGGATTCTTCACCCTTGATTTCAAACCAAGTTTTGTTTTAAACTTTGTCAATCATGCTTAGCCAAAATCTTTGATTTCTTTATAGCATGATACATTAACTTGTTTGAAACTCTCTTTGTTGTTTTCAATCTATTTGAACTTTAGTTAAACTAATTTGTTTGAAAACAACATTGAATGTGCATCACATGTTTAGACATAATTAATTTCATACAACTTGTGTCATCTTGATTTTCATAAATCATTTACAAGTTAGTATTTGTGTACATGTGATTTGCCTAACACTTCAATCAAATCTTTTTATGAGCATTAAACTTTTGATTTGCTTTAAGCATAAAATAGATTGAGCTTAATTTTAATCTTGATTGAAGTTTTCCACACACACAATCATAAGCATTCATCTTTGCATTTCATTGTGTTGTGTGAGTTAGATTTTCATTTTCACATCCGCCTATTTAGAGGCAATTTATTAGAGCTTAAATTGTAATCTCTAAGAGTGTTTTGTGAAGACACTTTCTTTGAGAGAAATCATTTGTTTGTAAGGTTATTGCTTAGCCATTGAAAAGCATCTTGTATAGGTTGTTGTTAAGCCTTGAAAAACAACATTGTAAGGTTATTGCTTATCCTTGGAAAGCATCTTGTAGAGGTTATTGCTTAGCCTTTTGAAAAGCATAATAGTGGAAATCCGGTGGGGTGTGAGGAACACAAGCCGGTAGTGGATGTAGGCACGTTGGCCGAACCACTATAAATATTGTGTTGTGGTGCATGCTCTTGTGGTGATTGTATGTTTTTAGCTTCCGCATTGTGCTTGTTATCATCACTAGTGACTAGTTAGTTTATAGAAAATTAAAATTGGTCATAGTTAGTCACTATTAGTAGCTCACCCTATTCACCCCCCCTCTAGGGTTAGGATCCCAAGGACTTTCAGCTGGCCCACAGGCCGTGGCCCACAGGCCACGTGGCCGTACGGCCAGATCCGTACGGATCTGTCCGTACGGCCCACACAAAAAAAAAAAAAAAACAAAAAAAAAAAAAAAAGAAAAGAAAAGAAAGAAAAAAAAAAACACGTGTAAAAAAAAAAAAGGGGAAAACACGTGGAAAAGAAAAAAAAGAAAAAGAAAAAGAAGAAAAGAAAAAGAAAGAAACAAAAAAAAAAGAGAAAGAACTTTTTTTTCCTACAATGAAGTTTTCTTGAAAAAAAGGAGAACTTACTTGAAGCCATTGATGGAGAAGAAGAAGAAAACTCTTGAAGATCTTGAAGAAGAAAAGCTCTTGGTCTTGAAGCCCTCTTGAGATTATTGCAAAAGAAAGTAATAAGAGCAAGAGATCCAACCTTCTCTTTGCTTTTATAGAGGAGAGCAAACCAAAGAAGGAAAGAAGAAAGAGGTAAGTGTTACTAATTAGTAACCTTACCAAAAGAAAGAGATTAGAAAGATTCTTTCCAAAATAAAGGGATCTTGAGAGATTTTCTCCCAAAAATCAATCTATGACGGATTCTTTCCCAAAAGAAAGATATCTTGAGATATCCTATCCCAAAATAAAGGGATCTTGAGAGATTTTCTCCCAAAAATCAATCTATGACGGATTCTTTCCCAAAAGAAAGATATCTTGAGATATTCTATCCCAAAAATAAAGGGATCATGAGAGATTCTCTCCAAGTAAAGATATTCTTGAATATTCTCTATCCAAATGAGATATTTTTGGATATTCTTTACAAAAATGATACCATATGAGATCTAAGCCATTTCAAAAGCTTAAGGTCCCATGGGTTAGCCCATATGAGCCAGGTTTGACCACCTAGGCACTTAAAAAAAAAAAAAAAAAAAATTTTGGGCTTTTAGTAAAAGAGAAACCCCTCTTACCAAGAGCATACAAAAATGGTTCCATGCCTCTTTTGAGTTGATTGGACCATACAAAAGAAAATTCCAAGCCCCATGAGCTTCCAAAAAATCAAACCATCCAGTCTCATTTACCAAATTGAGCCAAATTCTTGAAATTGACATTCCATCAAACCAAATCCCGGTCCCCTAACTTGCCACATACAGCCTGTTAGGTCACAAGACCAAAACCAAAAACCAAAACCTGATCCCCTAACTTGCCACATACAGCCTGTTAGGTCACAAGATCAAAACCAAAATTGATCCCCCAACATTCCACATACAGCTTGTTGGGTCACACGATCAAAACCAAACCCGACCCCCTAACCTGCCATATATAGCCTGTTAGGTCACAAGGTCAAAACCCAAATCCACATCCCTGATGTCATCTTCAAAACTTTGCCTCGAGATGGTACGTGATCCCTTTCACTACCATAAAATTCCCCTGGAAGCTCAAAAGGCTACAAATACCAAAAAGAAAGATTGCTCAAAGACTCTTGGTCAAGTCACAGGCTCTCCTTCAAAAATCTATTCGAGGCACATCGACTACAAAAGTTAAGCAACTCGCCGCTGTACCTCGAGGGGGCATTTGTTGATACCAAAAATGTCACTTTGCCTTTTCAAGATCCAAAGAGCTACATGAAGTCGCAACCTGCCATAAATAGGCAATGCTGCTTCCAAAAATCAAATCTTGTCAGAATCAAACAAAAACTGCAAGATTCTTCCAGACAGCCAAAAGAGGAGTACACAAGAAGTTTCGGGCCATTTCAAAATCATTTGGCCTAACTTCGCTTCTCCGATAGCCGAAAAGGAGCTCTCGGCGACAAAAGCTCTCCAGGACCATGGTTTCCAAGACAGAACCTATGGATCATCTTAAAATGACTCCAATAGGTTCCCTGTCAAATTTCAAGTCAATCGGACATCGGTTGACCACACATCAAACCGCGACATCTTCATCGCGACAAAAAGCAAGTCTACAGGTGATAGGACCCCAAACGGCTTCAAAACTCAAACAAAAGCCTATGGTTGGTCTTATTTATTGCTCAGGAGGCTTCACACCAAATTTCAGGTCATTCCGACATCGTTTGACCCAGTTTCAGCTTCTGACGGGAAATCGGCAACTCTGCGCGACAAAGTCTTCGGCTTTCTCAGGAAATTGGAAACTTTGCAAAATAAAATGCAAGGACTCTCATCAGGTTTCCTACAAAGAAATCAGGCCAATAAATGGTCAAAATGTCAAGGAAAAGTACAGAAGAAAAAAGAATCAGAAAAAAGCAAAAACGGACGCAAAACGGGACACGAAAGGGGGAAAAACCCCCCAGGGTCGCAGACCCCTGCGACCCTGGGCCAGGGTCGCCGGCGACCTTGGACCCCGGGGTCGCCGGGAAAGCCCCGGAAACCCCGGTTTTCGCCGTTTTTTCGCGATTCGAAGGGCCCAGCCTCTGGTACTTTCCAAAATTCATGCTTTTGAGACACCAAGTCCTCTGACATCCGTCCAAAACACGGGTAAATCATCAAGAGTATCGAAGACAGTATTGATCGCCACCCGGTCAACCAAAAAAAGTGTGCTTTCCACCCGACCGATCGAGAAATCGACAGGACAGATGGCACCGACCCGCTGTTGGCAACAAACACCTGAAATTACATGGTCATCTGATGTCGATCTACGTGAAGATCCATCAATGATCATCGACAGAAGAATTCCAAAAGACGTGGCACGGCCCGCGACTCTTCAGCTGCTCGGCGACCACTTAATGCGATTAATTGACTAGCTTTATTACAGTCATTAATCCATTTCTTTGGACGGCCCAATCAGAAGCAAGCATTCGGGAGTTACAAGTCAAGAGATTCATGGCATTTAACCCATGAAACTCCTCCCATCATGGCGATTAAAGGCGATTAAATGCCCTCAATCTCCTCCGGCCAATCAGAAGCCAAGAAAAAGGAGTTACAAAATAAACAATTCAATTTTGTAACTCCTCCCATTATGTGGCTTAATGACAATAAAAGCCCATAAACCCACCTAAAAGGCTACCTAAAAGCCTATAAATAGGAGGGCTCTCCAAGAAGAAAGGACATCAGAGAGCATCAGAAAAATCAGAGAAAAAAGCACAAGTACACAGACAGAAATCCAGAGAAAGGAAAAAGAGAGAAAACTCTGCGGAAATTCTACACCGGCCACCGCAACAAGGTGACAAAAGTCCCTTGGGGGGTACCCCCCCAAGGTCCTTGCCTTCTCCTCCTGCCTCCAATGGCTTAGATATGGCTTTTCAGCCCGTCTACTCGGTTTTTTATTGGACATAGGACCTTCCTTTGGTCTTTGTCTTCTAAAAACCCGAGGTTATAGCCAAGCCAAGCGAATCAAATAACATCCTCTGTTCTCATATGCATGGATGATGGCGAAGCCCACATATGGCTTGCGACCGTCAATCTAAACGAGTCCCCCACAATCTCCTGAGAAGTTAGATCCTCCTTTTCTTGCTTTTCATTGTAGTTTGTATTTTTTCAAAAGAGACAAAAATCACAATTCTTGTCTTTCATTGTTGATAAGGATTGTAAATCGGCTATAAACGCCAAAATCGACTATAAACGCCAAAATCGGCTATAAACGCCAAAAATCGGCTATAAACGCCAAAATCGGCTATAAATGCCAAAAAAATCGCATTTCACGGCAAACCAAGAAAATGTCTCTTTTCTTAAATATATGTGCAATGAAAAACTTGAAAGAAGTTGATTTCCTTTTTACTTGCGAAGGTTGATCCCCGGATCACCACTTGCAATTCCAAGTAAAATAGAAAATCTGGCACACCCACAAAAAAAAGAAATGTTGATGCACGCCCCTGCCCCCCGGTTACGAAAGGGTCGGACCAAACGGACTCCCACGTCCGCCGACCTCGGTAGGAACCGAGCAGGAGCGCGGTCCATCAATGACAGATAGAGAGGAAGAAGAAGAAAAGGAGGAGGGTTTTTACCGATTTGAAAGAGGGCTCCAAATGATGGTGGTAAGTTGTGCGTAGAGAGAAAGGGGATAGGGCTACTTTATGTATGATTTGAGTATGTAGAAAGAAAAATCAAAATTTTAAATTTCTTAGGCCGAGTGTGGAGAGAAATTGTGTGTAAAGGGTTAAAAACGTAGTGTACGTAGAAGCCCTCAGGGTTAAAATCGTAGTGTATATAGAAGCCCTCATCAATAAACAGACAACCCTTTGGTATTCTTTTCATCCCAAAAGCTGGCATTAGGCCCAATTTTATACTATTTGGATGTTGGCTCACGTCATTGTATAAAATCTCAAGAAATCTACGGCTAAAATGTTGTTAAACTTCAACATTGTTAAATCAAGGGCTACGGTAAAATGGTGTTGCTGATTTTTTTAGATCCATTTCCCTTCTTCCGGTCAATAAACTTACATTTAAGTGAGCACGGCGAGCTGGCCTGCAGCAGTTGGTGAAACGATATTCTCTTCTAATATTAATGGGTTACATCTAAAATCGTGTGACTCTTTGACTATATTGAGAGGGACTAGTCCCACTAGGGAGAGTTCCTGTGGACTGGGTGTGTTCATGGGCCATGCATGAGAACCAACACCAGCCGTTGATTACTTTCATGCTCCACAACAAGGCCATTTGACTGATACGTCACCCTTCATTTTGACATGCATAATTAGAAATTTCAAAGGTGATCCTTTGAATTACTATATCCCATCAAGATAATTGTGATCACGGTACAGTGTCTGGTAACCATTCATTCCAAATGTGTTCCTCTGAATTGGTACGTATGTTCCATGATTTCTATCATATTCACCACTCTGAATGGATGTGTTCTACTAGCTGGGGGTCATGAAACTGTTGATATCTCTCGAACCATACTGGTTCATAAAAGTGCCTTTGGATCAAACGGTTTGGATGGCCTAATTATCTTAAAACATGAGTCATCAATCATCATGCATGCATGTCCCATGTACTGTAAATTGTTTAAAAACTATTTGAATTAAGATTTAAAATTAATTTTTTTCGTAAAAATCCCAATAAATTATGGTGACCAGTAAGCCAAAGTATGAACTTCCATTGTATATTGTGGTTTGCATGTCTACCATTTTACAAAAAAATTGAAAAAGGAGCATGAGGATTGAAATAGGAGTATGTGGAAGAAAAGTGATCAATTTGCAAGGCCTCAATCAATGAGTCCGGTGGACCGAATCCCCTGTTTTAGGGAAACACGGAGGTATCGTTTCATCCAATCCACAATCGCCAACTATGTAAAATCTCTTCCGTGATTTTTTTCCATTCTATAAAAAACCTTTGGCGATTGTAGTATCTCCCTATTTTTACGGATCAGAGATCCAGTCTTTCAATGTTTCAAAAAATCTTGACATGCTGCCCTTTAAAAGCAGCAGGGTTTCTCTGCTGAGCTCAATCTACATGAAAAAGACAATCAACTTCTATATCGTGCTGTGCCTAGGCCGTGCTAGCAATCGTGTGTGCCTAAGCCGTGCCATGAGTTTCGTGTCATTCTCAGGGTTTATTCTTTTCACTTTTTTACTCTACATAAACTTTATTCTTTTCCCTGCATTCAAGATGATCATGCAAATCATTGATGTTTGATAACCATCAAGTTCGAATGACGGCCATTGGTTTAATGATTACAAAACCTTCAAACTCAGAACCTGTATTAGAAAGATAAAAAAAGGGCTTCATTTCAATGTCTTCCGAAATCTATTGATGAATCAAGGAGTTCTGGGAATTGCATACTCATTGCTTTGTTAGGTACTAGTCTTGCCTCAATTGTTGAGTTTAGGATGGAAAGTAATAAGCCATTAAATTCAAGGGACACACCAAATAATTATTTTATCTCTAAACCAATATAAAAGAAGATATTCAATTACAGCTAGCAGATCCATTATATTGCTGAATTTCAAATAAAATAAACATATATATATAATATTTATTTATATGCCGTGCCTTGCCAACTAGTCTGAGAGTCAGGCCCAACATGGGCCATGCCTGCTGCCTGTGTCAGGTGAGTCATGCCATTGACCGCAGTATGGCCCACTTAACACCTCTAGTCTTTGGCTATTAATTTATTTGTGTACCATGTCATATAAGTATGACCTTTTTCTGTGATGAGGTTGTAGCTAGCTCAGAAACGAATTTAGTCAAAGAGTTGGATTGCAACATGTGCACATCAAAAGTTAAGTCTATAATACATATTATTATTTTTTTTGGATAAACTTCCCTGTAGCATCAGTGTGGTAGTGCAGTTTCTAACCTACAATATCCGGGTATAAACCGTAGTCCTAGGCCAACTAAGCTACCTATTGGGGTTAAATTTTTTTTTTCCCAACGTTCATTCAATCACATAATACAATTCAGAATTTTCTGACTACATAGATCGTGCATGCAGTTTTGATTGATTTTTGGGCGTTGAGTCCAGATCATCCTTAGTCCTATTGGGTCAAACACATCTTTGATTGATAACCACGTCAGTGCAATGGGCCACAATTTGGGTTGTTGGAATTGGTATCGATCATGTGTAATAGCTTTCTTTCTCAAAAATAAAAATTTATAGGCTTGAATTTATAACTAAGGAGGATGTTGCGATCATGTGTAATGATCACAAGATATAGAGTAATAGCCCAACCACTGTTAATTGGGACTAATATTTTCTAAAAATGGGGGATAATGGTTTCCAACAGATGGGTGTTACTTGAAAAGATGTTGAAGTGAGTTTTGTTCAAAACAAAATGCATCATTGTTGTATGTGAGGTGCAAGCACATGCACCACGTGTATTAGTTCTAACAGGTTAATACCATGCGTATAACTTCATTGTAAAAAAATAAAAAAAAAATAACAAAAATCTTCATGATTTCGGAACACTAGTAAGGTTACACGAAAAAAAAAAAAAAAAACTAAGGGCATGCTTGTTTTCCTATAATACATAGGAATTCATTCCGAAGTGGTTATAATTGAAGTTCTAACGTAAACATATAAAATTGACCATCAAATAGCATCCCCTTTAATATAAAGTGAATCGAGGTTCCATCCTTCATTCCTATGTATTCAATTCCAGTGTATCTAATGCGAACAAACAGCCTTAGACCAAGACAAAAAGGATACATGCAACCAGCAGTACAATAATTAACAAAATAATAATGCAAATTAATCCAATCACATAGTTCCATAATTTATTGGGTTGTATGATATTTTGGGGAGTCAATCCTAGGAGACACTGACGCAATATACATTGATCATTATAATTGAGATCCCTACAATTTATTCATAAGCACAAATAAAACAAGATGAACAGGGGGTATGCACTATGCACTTAAAAAACATGACAAAAGAAAAACTAAACAAAACCTAAGACAAGCAAGTTTACATCAGTTTCCCCTTTCTCTTTCCACTTTGTTTCAGCTGGTTTCGACGACTCTCCTTCAAAGGGAGACAAAGGTCATTCCAATTTGGCTCTCATTAGGGTCTAAGTAAACTTCTGCAGTGAACTAGCATGAGTTTACATAATTCAGATCCGAAATTCCTTTTAATACTAATGCATTTAGTCCAACAAGCATTCCTCCAATCACACAAAATCCAACATGCAAAAGGAGTTTTCTATATTTCACATGAATCGACAATGGAAAGAGAGGAAAAAAATCGAACAAGTGCATAAAAAGGAAAAAGACCATCCCACCCACATCAAAACCCACTTCTTTTAAGAATATGCCAAGCTCCTAACACAGTGTTTCAAGTGTACTACTCCCAAAAAAATAAAATGAACCTCTATCAATCATGCCAATTAGTGCCAATCCAGTGATAACTTAGTGTTGAGGCACATATGTTGGTTTAGGGACTCAACTAGCTTGTATGTAAGGGTTCTTGAGCATTTATCACAGACAAGAAAGAAAAAAAAGCCAGCCCAATTTAGTGGCTACAAGAATTTTCATTCGCACTATTAGATTGAAAGCTACAGAGCTACAAAAGACATCATTAGCAGTATCAATCACACAGCAGTAGGCTTCATATGAAAGAGATTTATCAAACAATTAAGCCCATGAACTCTATTAAAGAAACCTGAGAAATAGTCATTGCAGTATATTTTTTTTATCAATATAAACATGTACTTCCAATTACTTTATCATTTGTACCCAAACTATTCATAAATATAAGGCATTCAAGTTACTACATGTTATAACATTACCTGCATTTTCCTCAATCAAATCAAAATCACATTCTTCTTATACACAAAACCACTGTTTCCAACTGCAAAATAGGAAAACATCATACATTTTGATGTTCTAACATTATATGCAAATCTTTTACCAAAAGAGTTATATGTGCAAACCAAACCATTAATAGCAAAACAGGGGGAAAAAAGAACATAAAAAGAAATCAAGATCCAACACCTACCAATCCTAGCCTCCTTAGGTTCCCCTTTAAGTATGTCATTTAGATTCAGAAACAATTGGAACACAAAAGCAGAAATCAAGATCCAACACCTACCCCGATCTTTCCCTCGTTAGCTTTCCCTTCTAAGGGTGTCATTTAGATGCAGAAATAATTGGCACCAAAAATTGAAAATCATCATCCTGTTTTACAGACTCCATAAAAATTGCAATAGAGATCAATGACATATTAGGTGAGAGTCATTATACGATGTTGATGAGCTAATATATCAGCTAAAACATATTGCTTCTGCAATAGAATCATCAGCGATTCAAGAATGTTTCAAAACCATGTAATAAGGAGAGAAATAAATCATCAACGATAAAAGCAAACAAATATAAAAAAGAACTCACCACGAAGACAATATACCAAAACTCCTGTAAGAAGCTATAGAAATAGAAAACTGTACAGGTGGAAAAAAAATCAATATGAGGTCGAGTTTATTTTTCATTTAAATGCGCGCCTATCTTTGTATTTTGGATGCTAGATTGACCCTATCGTAGATGTATAATAGAGATATAGAATAATCTGCAACCGAGCAATTTTCAGCCTTGGAAGGGGTGAACCCCAATCATCATCAACTCTGGCATACCTTGATGATTATAACATGACCAATTAGTAAGTATTAATTCTGCTGGCTATATCATTATATATAGTAGAGACTTGCCTTCAATTACAGACAAGGCCCAAATGAATTTATTTATAAAAAAAAATGAGTGAAAATGATATCTCAATGAATTTCAACTGAGAATATTCATCATGATCATCAAAGCCTTGTCCCAACTATGTTATAGTTGGGGTCGGCTACACGAATATTCATTATCATTATTAACTCCGCCAATTTTTTTTACTGTCGGTCTCAAGCCCGGGTAAAGGAGGGTTGTGTTAGGTAAGTTGAGAGCCAGCGTAAAAATTTGTCACAACCCAAACAATATGAGTATTTCAACTGAAAATATACAGTGAATGAGAATAACGTAGGACTGGATAAGATGACGTCATGGAACCTAAAATGTAAGCACAAAGCCATCAACTGTCATCAACAAAATTTGGAAATCCCCCCTTCTTCTAATTAAGAGGTTTGTAAGCACCCAATTCTCCTCCAAAATTAGTCCATTGGAACTTGTGTTTGGCTGGTCTTCATTCTGCGCAACTATACCCACCTGATCTCCATAGTACTGCAGTAATCAAAATTAAAAGCACTTGTCAATGGAAAGAAAGCTTACAATAAAAGGCCAACTTCTATCAAGTCTTAACCATCGAAGGCAGGAACTCGTGAGAAGAGAAATTTGTGACTCCTCGGCATTGCCTGCTTATAGAATATCTAAACCATTCAAAACAAATGCCCTGCCTTTGCATCAGGCCTGACCAAATTTCCATCCAAAACAAAATTCACATGTTGTAAGTTACAATTGAAGGTAGGCCCAGATCCCATTCTATACAGGCCCCAATTAAAAGAGGATATGAATTTTGACCTCTTTAGATTTTTAATAAGTGAAACCCACTGAGGTGACTCACAAATTTTTTTGTGGCTCCAAGCCAAAGAAGATCTTGACTTAAAAGTAGGGCCTACTTACAAGTTCTGAACCAAATGGTAAATGGGATCAAGGTGAAATCAGACCAAATTGGGCCCAGCAACTCTCAAACATTAGAATTTAGTGGCTCTAATCTATATCTATGATAGCAAACAATGATTTTCCATCTCAACATGGTACCTGTTGCTTTCTACTGGGGCAGTCCTTTTTAGAGAGTGGATTTTAGGTGATGCCATTCAAATGATTAGCTCCATTGATTCCTCTTCCTGCTAAATGATGATTAATTTATAATATTGGTTTTGTTTGGATGTACCCCTATGTCATGTTAAGATTAAGTATACAATAAATCAGGGGGATTAGGTGAGTGGTGGTCTACTTTTTGAAGAGGGAATGTTTATGGCCAAAGAAAATAAAAATGTATTGATCCTTGATTATTACCTCCAGTTAGTTTCTTGGATCTTGAGAGCGAGATGGAGATCAGATTTTGCAGCTAGGAAATCAATCCGCTTAGATCAGAGGGGTCTATGTCATAATTCAGTTGGCATTGCAACGCCTTGTCTTCAGCGGAACGAATATTTTGCTGCATATGGCCAACAGTGGTCATGTTCCAAGTCCTGAGATTTTTCTTAAGGAGCTCCAACTTCTGGGCAATAAGATGTGCTGAGAGTTTCCATCTATGCAAGGCTGAGTTTCTAATCATGGTTTAAGGAAGCATTAAAGTCCCCTAACACTGCCCAGGGGAGGCTGGTGGTGGAGCAATCAATCGTGGTCTTCCAGAGGTCTCTCCATGTGCATGGGTCGATGGAAGCATAAACCCCAGTGATGAGGGAAGAAAAGCCAGTTACTGGGTTTTGGAGGAGCATGGTAAGGTGTTGTTGGGAGAAGTCAGCCTTGGAGATGGAAAAGAGGAGGGATGATTTTGAGAAACACCAGAGGTTACAATTGGTAGTTGAAGAAGCATTTGATTGGAAAATATGAAACCCAAACTGGCTTAGGTTTAAGAGAATGGAAAGAGGAAAAGGTAGTTATTGGTTCTGAAATGAAAACTAAGTCAGGGGGCTTAGAGGAAATAAGATGGCCAAGAGTTCTAATGGTGGAGGGGTCGGCAATATCCCTACAATTCTAATAGAGAATGCTTATCATTGCAGAGACAGGGGTTGGGGGACTGACTTCCCTTTTGATCTTCTTGTGATGGGACCAATTGATGAAGAGGAACCTTGGTTCTTTCCCTTTTTGTGTCTTTTTTTTAGATTTAGAAGATGGTTTTACTAGGGAATGTTACTGCTGCTATAGAGGAAGAGAGTTAGGAGCTGCTGTAATAGTTTGAGAAGTATCTGGGGTGGTGATTTGTTTCTCTGGTTGGACCGAGTTCTGATAGGGAAAGTATTTGCTAAGGTCTATTTCAAGTGAAACTGAGTATTTGAAGGTACAATATTCTAGGATGGAAAATGGGTTGGAGGCATCAATATCAATTTCGGGAGTTTTGTGAATGATTTCTGTAATGGCATCATAGGGAAGGTCTTTGAAGGAAGGCGATGTTTGGTTGGTGGAGTTTTGTTAATCATTTCTGTAATGGCATCATAGGGAAGGTCTTTGAATGAAGGCGGTGTTTGGTTGGTCATCTTCTGTTCTTTTTGCGCACAGAGATGAGACTGAATTGTCAGAGTGGCTTGAACAGATTGGGGACATGAGACCACTATATTTGTTGAAGGGGCTGCTGCCAGTTGTGATGAGACCACTACTACATCAGAAGGAACATCAATTGCTGATTGGGCAGCCACCATTTGAGAGGATGTCACTGTTGCTACCAAACTTGCTAGTGTAGGGGTATTTGAAGGCACTGCAGCTGCTTGAGGGGTATCGTTACGAGTCTAAGGATATGGACGTGGATGAGTGTCTGTAACTCCCTGTTTAGAGGTTGTCTGAAGGTTGGAGATCGGACAGGATGGAGGGGAATGGCCAGCAGCTAAGCAGGCAGAGCATGGGTATTTCTCATAAGAGACCTCCACTTCCAAGTTTCTTTCTCCTTCAAGCTCGACATGGATGCTTTTTTGCTGAGTTTGGGCGCCATCCAAATTTAGACTTTTGTATTCACCTAACGGTGAAGCAATGTATGAAAGTTGAGCTATATGATCCTTTCTCCTTAGATTTCCTTTTAAGCATGTCTTCTAGATGCTTAAACAATTGGCACACAAAAATAAAAATAAAAATCAAGACCCAGCACCTACCCCATCCTTGCCTCCTTATCTTTCCCTTCTAAGGGTGACATTTGGATGTAGAAATAATTAGCTCCGGAAATTGAAAATTATCATCCTGTTTTAAAGACTCCATAAAAATTGCCATACAGATCAATGAGATAAATTAGGAGAGAGTCATAATATGATGTTGATAAGATAATATATCAGCTTAAATGTATTGCTTCTACAATAGAGTCATATACGGTTCAAGAATGTTTCAAAACACTGTAATAAGGAAAGAAATGAATCATCAACAATAAACGTAGAAAGAATTCACCATGGAGACAATATAACAAAACTCCTGTAAGCAGCTATAGAAACAGAAAACTGTACAAGAGAAAATATCAATATGAGGTTGAGTTTTTTTTTTTTTTCATTTAAATGTGCACCTGACTTTGTATTTTGGATGCTAGATTGACCCTACCTTAGATGTATAATAGAGAAATAGAATGATCTGCAACGGAGCAATTTCCAACCTTGGAATGGGTGAATCCCAATCATTATCCACTCTGGCATACATTGATGATTTTAACATGACCAATGAGCGAATTTTAATTCTGCTAGCTATATCATTAATTAGTAGGGACTTACCTTCAATTACAGGCTAAAGGGCCAAATGAATTTATGTATTAAAAAATTAGTGAAAAATGGTACCTCACTTTTGTTCAATGATTTCAACTGAGAAAATATAGTTCAAAAAGAGGAAGAAAGAAACAGAGAAGAAATGACAATAACAATGAATGAGAATAACGTAGGACTGGATAAGATGATATCACGGAACCTGAAAAGCTCAAAATGTAAGCACAGTCATCAACTGTCATCAACAAAATTGGGAAATCCACCCTTCTTCTACTCAAGAGAAGGAACTTGTTTTTGCGTTGTCTTCATTCCGCACAACTATACCCACTTGATGTCCATAATACTGCAGTAATCAAAATTAAAAGCACTTGTCAACAGAAAGAAAGCTTACAATAAAATGCCAACTTCTATGATATCAATCAAATACCTAAACAGGACCCATACAAATTTAAGGAGAGCTGAGGACCAACATGTCAGAATAAGATCTAGTGAGTACAGACAACCGTAGAAACTTGAAGTTTGAAGAGAGAGAGAGAGAGAGAGAGAGAGAGAGAGAGAGAGAGAGAGAGAGAGAGAGAGAGAGAGAGAGAGAGAGAGAGAGAGAGAGAGAGAGATTTTAATGCTCAGAATGTTTTTCATTAATTCAAACATTTCGCAGACAAAACCCATTAAATGTTTGTGTCATTAATTCAAACATTTCGCAGACAAAATCCAATAGGTGTCCTTTCCAATGAGTAAATGTATTAGAAACTACCAATGGAAAGGCCTCTTGGGCTGAACTAACACCCAAAAAAAAAAAAAAAACAACGATATTCTCAATTCATTGGAGCATTCTCTTGCTCCCCAGAAAGATCAGCATTTTTTTTTTTTTTGACAACATGACTCAAACCTACAATCTCAAGGTTGCATTTTCTCAATTTGTGGAGATTCATTTTACAGTGATATTTAACTTCTCACATATGGTTCTTGTGAAGTACAACACTTACATAAGTTGTGATACAGGTCAACATCTGTACAACAAAGAAAAATGAGGAAGAAAAAATAAAGATGAAACTGATAGTGTAATTTGAAATGGATTGTGCATGCACGCATAAAACTAGAAACAACGCTTGTATACATAATGATCGATATGCTTAAATCCAAATAAAAAACTCAATATGAAGTAGTGATCAAAGCATTTCAGAACATTCGTATCATGCTATAGTATCGAAGAAATGTCAAATATGAAGCAAAGTTTTTAGCAAACATGGAAATGAGAAATAGAGAAAAGTACAAAATTGGCTCAGATCAACACAATTGCCATCATTGGCCAGTTAAAAACAACACAAAAAACAAAGTGAAACAATTGAACATACTTATTATTATACAGATATCGCTGATGAGAAGGTCAAAGAGTATATGCAGCAGTGGGCAAACAATAGCAAGAGATCAATTTAAAATAAAAAGGAATTGAAAGGCTCCCATTAATCAGAATGTGTACAACGTCAGCCTGCCACACAACCAGATAATGTGAGATTTTGTAATGCTTTAAGGTTGCAGAAACCAGAAGACCTAATAAGTGAAACTGGCGCAATGTATATTGATCATTATATATAATTGAGAACCCTAGCTACAATTCACTTAAGCACACAAAGAAAGCAAGTTAAACAGGGGTATCCGCTGTGCGCGCTCAAAAAAAAAAAAAAAGTAAACAAAACCAAAGACAAGCAAATGTGCATCAATTTTCCCCCTCTTTCCGCTCTGTTTCAGCTTGTTTGGACGACTCTCCTTTGAAGGGAGACGAAACTGGCGATGTGAGTAATGGATTCGCAGGCAGCAATGTGTAACGAAGGCCACTCAACTTCAATTACTGTAAACTGCCTGCTTTGGAGATTATAGGAACCCAAGATGCAGAGATGACACAACACCAAAATCTCTCCATTCTTCTGGACGCCCAATGGAAGAAAATTCAGATGGTACCCATAATCGGTCATTCCTAATTTGATATAGAGAAGTTGACGCGATTCAGGTGAGAGATCCCATTCAATACTAATGTCTTTAGTCCAAGTAGACATCTTCTTCTTCCCTTCCTCACTCGGCTGACGATCCTTCAAAACCCAAATATCAGTGAAGAGGTGACCACCATAAAGATTCTCCACTATGCCGAGACACCCTTTCCAATCTATCATCTCAGACGCCTGGGTGAGCATCTCCGGCAATTGAACGGTGTAGAACTTCTCCCTCCCAATATCCATGCAAAGTAAGAATAGTGTATTTCCATAATACATCCTCCAATAAAGCTCCCCATCTACAAAGAGCCCCTTCTTGTCCCATGTATATCTAAAGAATGGCACTTCTCCTGCATCTCTCCATGACCCATTACCCTCCAGCAGCGTGTATATCTCCGCCCCAATTCGGGTCAAAGGCTCGTAGTCTGGTTCGCGGTCTAAGATCCGCACCACCTTGTATTGCCCGGTGGTCCGGTCAAAACCGATCCCAGAGGCGATCATCTTCTGTCTTGGGAGCTTAATGGGCCATGGGGGCAAAGAGATGGACTGTCCTGTGACAGGGTTGCAGACGAGTTTGGGATAATATGTATCGTTTTCGGAGAAGCATACAAGGCCATTGCAGGAGCTGATGTAAGGGGAGAAGTGATCATGACTACCTTTGAGATGTGGGTCGTTGAGATTTTGGCCTACCTTTGCGGGTGTGGCTGCTGCGATTCGAGAAGAAGGATCGCTGTGATCAATGTCGGCATCGAGATCTAAAAGGGCAAGGGCATTTCGAGACGCTATTACAGTTTCTTTGCCCGATAAGAAGTAGATGTTGGTGATGTATTTGTTCTGGTTGCAACGGCTGAGATGGATTTGAACGAAACTGGGGTCTTGGAGCAGACTTCGCCAGTAACGGCAAACGCACTTGCAGCGAATGATAGATTTGATAGGAAGGCGAGAGAAGATGTCCCATAGCAGTTCCTTTGAAACAAGCGTCATCTTCTTCTCGCCTTCTCTCCTCTCCTCCCTCAATCGCTCCATCTAAATTATAATTATGGTTTATTAAACCTACATTTTTAAAAGGGATTTCCACCCAATACTTGCCTTTAAAATTAGATATGCCCTCTACCTTGTTCAATTTTAAATAACTCTTAGGCCCGTTTGGTAATTAACTAATAAAGTCAAGTCAAGTGTTCTGACTTTCCATGTGGTATAGAAGGAGAAGTCTGTGTCAGATAGGCATCGTACGGTAATCTACTCACTGTTGTTTGGGGAGTCAAGTAAAGTAGATGCAGAAAGGAATACACCCTATCTGATGGAGGACAAAGCATGGACCCGGGGCATGCCATCAATATCCTAGGGGCATGACATTAGTACGGATGGAATAGAAAATAGTTGGATCGGCCCACTACTACAATACCATCGTACTATAGAACTGCAGAAAGAAAGATATGGCGCAGGTTATATCTAAATAAAAAGTGGACCCCACCGAATGAGCCCAGCCCACATGGAACAACTTCGATACATAGTGCAAATGGGACAGAAATAGATCGTCTGTGGGTGGACAAAAAGGGTAGCCCCAAAACAAGGTCTGTACAAAAATACATGAACCCTCTTCGTGCGCCAAAAGCTCATATCCTTCTGAGCGAAACCAGATATCTACTATCACAGCGAAAACCCTGGGAAAATCTCTTCGGTGCATTCCTTTCAGTTGGGATCTCGGACAGTCGACAATCTGCAAGTGGCCGACCGGTGAGGTGAAGACGAGTGACCTAAACTGACGGGTTGGGTGAGCTTTGCCAAGATATGAACAACAGACATGATTTCTAACTGCGAGGTATTTTCCTCTCCTCTTCTCAGACTTCTGGCAATGTTGGGGTAACCTGTTTATGGATCGTTCTATCTGGCGCCCACTATCAACCAGTAGACATGGTGAATAAATAGAGTTCACTTTTAACCATTATCAGTCGACGGAAGGGCAAATGCATGTTTCTGTAACCTATTAAGTTGAAGGTTGCCCTGTATTGGAGATAGGTTGTAGATGGTCTGGTCCTAATTTCTGAATCGGGTGAAAATCAGAATATGCCCTCAATGCATTGACGGGCTGCATTTCGTAATATCACTCCTAAAATTAAAATATTGATGCGATTGACTATTTCATCTGAGGTTTCGTTGGGGAAGAACTTTCAATGGGACGGTTGAAAGGTTCCTTCTATTACCGATGTATGGATTGGGAAAATGAGTGCTTTCAATTATTCCAATAGTGAAAGTATCATCGGTCCTGTATCAGTCTATGCCCAAAAAATACCATATTCGATAGATTAGATGAGGATTTGTGGACTAGTGTTTGAGGTTGACAATGAATTTAGTAACTAGATTAAAGTTTTACCAATTTTTATTTCCCATTTATTTTTTGAGATTATTGTGTTTGGGATCAACTCGATGGAATCGCCTGAAAGAAACATCGTACGCGTTGTATTGTATAGTGATTCTCATGTGCATTAGATTCTACTGAATCTTGTATAGCTGATGCCATCTTCATCTTCATCGTACCAAGAGTGGCATTAGTAGCACATTTTCGATTTTATTAATTGAGGATATCCACATGACTGAATTTTAGGATAGTCATAGAAGCAAAGCCACAGGATACTTGTCGTAACTTATATTTCTGTTAACTGCAACCTCTCGTTTGACCATTTTCCTCTATCTCCACCCTTTTTTGTAACTGATCTTTCAACTACAATGCATGCAGGCATCACGGACCGATTTGAGTTAACTGAATCTGGATCTATGAATCTACATTTGTCTAATCCTCTTCATGAATAAATGACCAATGCTACACCATATGCTATCAAGTATGTGATATAGTAAATTATCTAGATTCATCCATGATTATGAATTGCATTGACCAGAGGTGAGCAGTAGTTCGCGTTGGCGTTTCCTCTCATAAGACTACTGACCAGAACTCATTTTAACATGTATAAATTCAAATCTTCATGTGAAAGCCTAATCTTGTATTTGGCATTTTAATTTAACTGCCTACGCCCTTCATATTGCATTTGTTTCATTGATAGAGTACCCCTACACTTGGAATGAATCTCATCTTCCGTGTTGTAAAATGCAGATTTCGTATCTTTAACACTTCTTACAATCATTTGGGCTTTCGTTTGAAAACTTTATACTAACTATCTCTATTGCTAGAAGATAAATCATCTTTTTTTTTTACGAATGAGATCTCCGCTTAAAAAGTTAAAAAGGAAGAAGGCAATCTCCAGATAGTTGGAATGTACTAATTTCACAATCTTGTCAGCGATACAGGTCTATGGTATAAAGAAGAATAGATTAGCAGCATAAAAAGTTATTACAATATTGACAGCAGGATATGGAAGAATCTGATCAGGGATTAGAAAGCGGCCTCTTGTACGACGATGCAAACCATATTTCCTCGCAATTGCAGCAGGGAGGGGTATAGTCACAGATTTAAACTTTAAATTTTTACGATTGAGATCTACATGTGGTGACTCTAACATGGATACTGTGCAGGAAATAGAATGGGTACGCCTAATTTCATTGAGCCCAAAGTCGGCGGCATGGAATCTAACGGCAAATGTAAAATATTATGTTCGGCAAACGGGATTACATCATCTCGCCGAACTAAAAAAAGGAAAGATAAACATAGCGTTGATCAATGCGCTAATTGAACGCTGGAGGCCCGAAACCAACACTTTCCATTTCGTTGGTGGTGAGGCGACTATTACACTAGAGGACATGTCATATCTCTATGGCCTACCAATAGATGGCAAAGCGGTTACAGGCAAAGTTTGGTCAACAAGAGCCAAGCTCGAGGAAACAGTTATGAACATGCTTGGATTAAAGGTAGACGCGGGTGCTTACATGAGGGGTGGGCAATTGAGTTTGCCATGGATACAGAAAAAAATCAGCCAGATGCCAGAGAGGCCTACTACAGTTGACGAGATTAGATATGCAAGGGCTTACTTGTTCTGTTTGGTGGCGTCACAGCTGTCGACAAGTAACGCAGGGGCACGTGGGCATGCCTATTTGCTAGAACTTTTCAAGGATTTCGAACGATATGCATGGGGCCCCGCGTGCCTAGCGTGTGTTTATCGTAGCATGACTCGAGCCACAATGATAAAAGATCGTCTACGAACTATCACCGGACCCCTGCAATTGATCCAGGTATTTGATTTATTTTGTAACAAAACTATCAATTTATGCCATTATATAAACTGCTAAACGACCAAGCTTAATAATCCATTTATAAACAGATTTGGGCTTACAGTCGTACAGCAGTCGGGCGTCCCCTCCGGGGAGAGTTGGATGCAGTCCGCTTCGATTTTCCTTTGTTCAAAATGTGGCAAATAGCCTTGGCCACACACCCTGTTTCTACATCAATCCAGGAGATGCGTAACATGCTTGACACGGTTGACGGCAACCAAGATGTACTGAACTTATCTTTAAAATTTAAATGGACATACAACGACAGTCTAAATCCTTTTATACAAATTTTCATTGACATCTGCAATCCATCCATTCTTGCAGTTTGAGTGGCAACCGTATCAGAAATGGATGGCAAAGATCGATCAATGTGTGGAACAGCGGGACCGGAAGCTATTTCATTGTACATTACCTTTGATCCACTATTGGGTAATTGAGCGGCACAATGTTGATAGGGTGTACAAGCAGTTTGGCTTGAGACAGCCTGTGCCACCACCATTCCACCGATGGGAAAGAATGAATGAAAAGGCATCTAAGGACAGTGTCGACTATGAGGAGAGATGCAAGAAATTTGTGGACCTGTGGGATACTAGAGGATACATGTGCATGATCAGAGAAGTACCCGATGGAAGTCGATGTCATGGCGAACATTACCTAAGCTGGTACCGTCGAGCGATCGGTAAGTCAGCAACAACTTCAGAAACTGTACCGCGAGCAAGAGTAGAAAAGGCGCTTGATAAGGTGACAATTTGTCAGGAGTATTATTCTCATGTACCTAGCATATACTGTTTGTAACTTTGCTTAAACTCATGCATAATTTAGGTCAATCTCTTTCTCCAATTTGGAGCTGGATCCATCGCTTTAATGACTCAGGAACAGGGAGCCGACGATTTGTATGAACAGGCCATGAGGATCGGGCGAAAGATGCAAGAGTTCAGAGAGGTAATGAAGTCGTTGGAGGGGTTAGAGGAGTTCGACTTGGAGGCCTGTATCAACGATCAAGCATACACTGATAATGCTACAGTAAGTGTCACTCATCTTTTTAAAATTGATTGGACAGCAAAGTTCAGCAAGAAATGTAGCTCTATTGAGATGTAAGAGAAAGAATACTGTCCACTGTTTAATGATTTAAATATGACATGTTTTTGTCAAATTAAAAGGGATCGAGCGGTAGTGAGTGGTCCATCGAAGAGGTTTTGAAGACCACATTCTCCACTAAACTAGGGGAGAGGGAGAGTACAGCCAGCACGGCCAGGCTTCTGACTCCAACCAATATGACTGCTTCACGAACCGCTCCCTCGCGCAGCCCGTGCAAACGCAAGACAGGGAGTGAACGATGTGTTGAGGTCCGTCGAGGAAGATCCACTATTTCTTCGCATGCAGTACCTCCTTTTCTAACGCCGTACCCTCCTACATCTAAGGGGGTCGCACAACCAAATCGGCCGTATCAATTGTCCACAAAAGAGCGCTCAATGTTGGAGGAATTTTGGACTGAATACCACACCGCGTATGACTGGTTCAACTTACTCATATAATTATTTATTATTTAACAGTAATTCTTACTGCACTCACTTTATCAATTTGAAAATATGTCTAATGTACGCAGCCCCAACAGAATCGTTGATACATGCAGCTACATCAGCGCACATGATTTGTATGAGGTTTTACGCAGGCAATGGATAAGCACAACGGTACTTTGATAATTTATGCTTCTTATATGGACATTTGGTATGTACATTGTCTATATGTTACATTTTTTTTTTTTTTAATTACAGATTATGGACTACTGGTTTTCTACCACTGTCGGGCTTCTGCAAGGAGTTCAAATATTCCCCAGCACTTTAGCGGTAAAAAAATCATCGTTGTCCATTTCGATTGAACTCATGAGCATATACGACCGTGCTTTTACTGACGTCATAAAATGAACCTGTTTGAAAGTAGACCATGCGAGATTTAGGATTGAGCAATGCGTGCGGAGTTGCATTCAATGTCTGCCACTCTCACCAAATGGATGAGTTTGATGCGTTATTCTTTCCAGTTTGGCATCAATCTCATTTCTACTTATTAGTGGCATACCCAAGGCTCAAGAGATGGGATTATTACAACACAATGGGATGGAGGAAGCGCCACTGGGAGTATGCACTGGCGTTTGTAAGTTGTCTGATACACCATATCTTCTATTATTTCTATATTCCTCCATCCAACTCTTACAATTCATATTTATTGCAGAAAACGTATATATGCACGGAATTTGCATCAAGAGGTTGGACAGCCGCAAATTGGGAAATGCGTAATATTGAAAGTTGCCCACTGCAAGGGAACAGGTATTAACTTGCCACCCTTGTACATTGGGCTATGATACGTATATTGATCGTATATATCCTACTAAATCCATGTTTTCTTACATCCTGCGTCTAGTGACGACTGTGGGGTATTTGTCATGGCCATTGTTGACCACTTGGCGAGGCGTCGTGAGCTAAGATTTACACAAGCAGACATGTGGTACTTTCGACAGAAGATAGTACTTGACATATATCAACGCCAGAAGGATAGGGCCGCGAACTACGAGCGCGGCCCGCGTAGGTCCGCCGTCTGAACAGGAGGAGGAATGTTCAAGTTGCTTGCTGTACACATTGATTGAATCATCTTTCAGAGTAGGTCAATGGGGATGTTTGTCATTAAATATAAACGGATCCAGCTTTTGACAGTATGTACATGTTTCATTTTGTTAAGATGCCATCACTGTTTTGACAGTTGGTATTGTTCCAGTTGCATTGTGTAGAAAATGTTGTCGTGGCTATGTTTATATAAAATCAATCGCCATACACTCAATTTGCTGGATTAGGCAGAATCTGTTAGACTCATATTGCTGGGCATGTGCTGGCATTGCTGAACGATTTCTATGATTGACCAATTCATTGCAGAGTTAGTATAGTAATCTTTGATTGGTCATTGGTGTCGTATGTGGAATTGTTGATTTATGTTTTCAATTTAAGGATTTCGTGCATGAGTCGCCTAATAAACGAACCCATTTCAATTTGTGTATTTTATGGTGAGGAAAATTGATCTTTACAGGAGTTGGGTTGTAGATGGTGAACATTGGATAGTTCGAGGATATATAAGCGGAAATCAGGACTCCGCTTCATAGCAGTCTATTTTTTAAACACACTGATTATTGCACCATCTTTTTAATATTTGTTTAGAAGACACAAAAAGATGGGAGAAAAGTAACATTGGCTGGAGATTGCCAGGTTACCTATTGGCAGAGAAGAATTTGTTGCTAATTTGCCGCAATTTGGTTAATAATGTAGACAGCGAAACTGGCACTTGTTGACCCATTCCAGAACGTTAGTTTAGGCCCCTCTTCAAATGAGGTATTAATAGATATCTATGTAATCTATATATTAGCTTATTATTGTATTTAAGCATGAACCGCGTCAAATTGCAAACCCACAATACAGAAGATTTTGATCACATGCTATTTGGATTGATCAAGTTGGAATTCGTCGTCCTAATTACAAATGTGCATTGTATATATCAGATCAATCCCAAACGGCCCACTGCCCATACTTTTTCACGCTCTCATATACGTCCACTAGATAGATACCCTCCCACAAAATAAACGACGGCGATGAACATCAGCACATGATAAAATTTATGCAACTGCCGTGAGCTTGCAAGCATCAGATTTTTCATTTCTTTTGTTTCCTCCATGGCCAAACGAACGAGTCGCCCATTCGCCTCTGTTTCTTTCCTCAAGTCTTCCATCATCTTTGTCATCTTCTGTATGCCACGACGAAAGTCAAATCTGTCTGAGGATATGGAATTTGACTCAGAACCCCGTTCTCTAGATGATATATCTTTCCAAATGAATGCGTCACAACCACTTCCATCCTGCAGTGTCAAATAATTTTTTGTCAAGAAATACGTTTAGAATCGACATGAGTGGTTCTTTTTAAATTTTATCGTTACATTGACAAGTGAAATAGTGAGACTTACAGTCCATTTCGGACAACCCCAGAACTTTCTGTTTGGATTAGTTCTTGTGTGTGAGGTGAAGAGTCGCATATCGCCATTCCCGCACCGGCACTTGGGTGGCACTTCAGCACTTGAGGAGAGGGACAATGACATGCTGGCACAAGAAAAAATGAAGTAACATAAAACGTAATTATACAATGCACTTCCTGATTTCTGATTGATATACAGGGACTGAATGGGGGCGAGGGCGGGGGCGGGGGAGGTAGATCTGCCTAAGCTTGTCCTCTCGTTCCAAATATATGTTAAAAATAATCTTCTAGAATGAGAGCAGAAATGGGTCAGACATAAAATGTCAAATATCTAAGAAATACATAACAGTATTAGCTGAAACAATTACAACCTGCGTTCGCATGCACTCACATGTGTAGAGGAACGTTATTTGCAGGATTCCTCCGGTTGAATGGAAGCTGTTGAACAGGATAACCAAAATCAACAAATTCACGGAGAAGGATGCTTTGCTTGTTTACAGTTTTCCTCTAGAAATGATAAAAGCGTTACACAATTGGCCGGCGGATGCTGCTACAGGCCTGTAAATCGTCTAGACCAATACCTGCCACGTAGAGATGTTAAGAAGAAACACACCACGTATGTACCAACAATGTCTACAAATATATCATTCTGTTATAAATTTCTAAGGACCTAAGATTAAAATAACATAGATGCAAACGCAAGTCTCACATTAGATAAAAGGGAAGAGTTAGTCTAATATGGTCTAAATACAAGCCAATATTAATAACACACAACTCATTAAAACAACCATCAACAGCCCAAGTATCAACACAAACAACATCAACCACAGGTTACTTAATTTGATTTGTCAGAGTCCAGTTTCCTAGTGCATCCGATCCAGACGACGGAAAATCCATGCGGATTTATCCTTAGAATGGAGGAACGCCGTGGAACTGTCGGCACTATTGTTCAGCCATTCATGTGCAATGTCTAGATCCGCAGGGGACAGTTCTGGGATCTTATCTAATTCAGCTCCAACAACTTCTGAAAGTCGTTTAGAAGGCTCCAGCATCTTTTTTGCAACCTCTTCAATAGCATAGCTGATCTTGTCGGACGCTTCTTTGAATCCCGCAATGAACTCCCCCATACCAGCTGCCCTTCTGCCCCGTTTTCGCGTTCCTGTTGAACTTTCGCAGCCTTTGCTGCCCATAAGCATCTCCTCCATGCAGTCGTCTGCCCCAATATCCGCGTTACCGGAGAGCGCATGGGTGTTCGTTCGTGACATGGAGTCATTCGTCTGCCCTGCGTTTTGAGAGGATCGAGCATACTGGCCATTGGCTACGTCGCGGCCGAAAACAAGAGATAGCTTGTCATAATCAATAGTCTTCGCATGGCAAAACCGGCATCCACGAGGTAGTAGCGCCCTATTCCAAAGAGATAGGACAATGAGTGGTTACTTTAAATTTTAATGGGATTTAGAATTGTACTTGAGAAACCACAATTCAAGTTAGATGATATATACCTGGTGGCACGACCAATGGATCACCTCTCGAAAGCGCATTTTGGAGGATTCGAGCGTCTGTTGCGGATCCCTCCCAACCGGGGAGAACATATTGAAATTTTAAATCAAACCCACAGGCTGCGAGGACGTTCTGTGTCAACGTCCCCTTTCTATTTCGGTATGATGCCTGTGATTCTATTGGTAGGAAGGCCGGTATGTGTGTGCCATCGATTGCACCGACGCATTCCTGGATTGAAAATGTGAATGAGTCCGATATTATTTAAGGCAACATAACATAATTAATTTTGGCTTAAGAGACAGGGACGAAAACTATTAGAAATGTACAATATACCCTGAAGTTGGTAGGTCCATTTGGTGTCTGGCTGCTACATGGTCTGATGAAATTGGGTGCTATTGTAAGAATAGCATTGAGGACTCCGTGAAAGTGTCTGCTCACTGTTTCACCTGATCGCATAAATCTTGATGCGATTGTTCTGTTTTTTACCGCGTGTGCTAGAATATGTAAGCATGCAGCGACCTCTTCCTCAACCGTGACCTCGCGGCTGTCTTTCAACAGCCCTCTAACTCTTAGCAGCTCACAGAGGTAATCAAAGCTGGCCTTGTTTAGTCTAAGCTGACTAATACACTCTGCATCATTCCCTTCTGTTAGTTTTGAAAGATAGTGGGCTCTTTCAGCACTTCTCTTCTTATTTGTTTCATGGGTTTTCTTATTCTGAAAAATTACTGCGGCCACAGTAGCAACTTGCATTTGCCATGCCGCCAATGCTGCCCAGAGGACTCCAAGAACAGCCTTTTTTTTCTTGTTTCTAGCTTCCCTCCTCTCCTTATTTGCCTTTTTATAAAACGATCTTGTACCCTCCATCTTAATTTATTTAGACTTCTGAAATGGTAGTGACTAATTACAAGTCTGATTTTCCAAGATCTTGTATCACAGAGAGGTTAGAAGTATCAGGTTATGAAAAGGTACCAAACCATTTTACTGTTGTTTATCCCAATAGTGAAGCTCAATGTATTATAGCAATTAAATGAACCAAACGATTTATAAAACAATCAGAATTGCTAGATATGAAAATCACCGTTCAACTTTTCACGGGACTGCTTGTGGCAACCTGCATTACAGGCAAATGTAGACAACTATATTTGGCATCGTACGACAGCGTACGCATTTAGATGGAGGCTTGTAATTAGCATAGCAACAAATTAAACCATTAGCATAGTGTGTTTTGCTTAAAAAGGCATAGGTGACTAGTTTACAGAAATAGATCTCACATTCGCCCTCTCCAGCCATAAATAGGAATACAATACAAATCAAATCACCGATGCCGGTTCAATGTTCGGCAAAAATTTTACAATGCATACTATATTAAATATGTGGATTCATAAACATTAACATGCAATTATAGAGTGAGAATCGTAGAGTATATACCTTGCTGATCGACAGACATATTATGAATAGAATCGGAAGGCATTTCTCGCAGCGATACAATACTTTTCTTCGGATGAGTTTGAGCGCTCACACTGGCCTCGTTTTTATAGAGAAAGTGTCACTGTAGCAGATCCAGAACCGCCGATTTCGATCTAGAAAAAGTCGGCACTATCGTCGACAGCTAGAGCGTCTCTCGTGGACAGCTAGAGCGTACTCACCATCGACCCCAAATCTTTGCCATTAGCACGTTCTGGATACGTATGTCCAACAACCCTCTTCCATGCGGATTTCTTGTAGATATGATCAGAGAGATTGGAAAAGGTACTATACCACGGAGAGGGCTAATGCTCTGCGCGTAGAGGGCTAGTCTCCTCCCCGTTCGATCTGCAGAAAGAACACATTCTTTCCATTTCATATACTGACGGTGATGTGCTCTTTACTCTTGTACCAAATCGAGAAGCAATCCAGAGTATCGAATATTTTGTGCAGGCCTACGAACCAGATTCGGCGCTGTCATGGCTAGAAGATACGATACAGGAAGAGATAGATCCCAAATATTATGAATGAAGAAGGTTTGAAAGGAGAGATAGGTGGAAATAGTTATGACTCTCCCACTGATTTAAATATCACAGATTGGTCGAAGTTATGAATGGAGTAGAAGTTTGGTGAAGATAAAGCTCTGGCATAGTAATCATCGTTTGTGGACTGGGCGTAATTCCATACTTTTTCAAAGGGCAAGATGACTGGTTGACGCCTTCACGCAGATATCCCTGCAACCCCACTCTTCAGCATATCTGGAATAGGTGATGGGTGATGTACCCTGACTTCTTTTTTCTTACCCTAGACGTCTTTTCTAGGAAAGGGGGCAAAGTTGAACCCGCAAGTTGATCGAAAGATTATCCAGCTGTAAACTTTGCCAACTCCCCAAGTCATATTTACCGATTGCACCCAAACACTGTGTGTTGAAAATTTCGACCGTTGGGCACCCTTTTTACTTGACTTGTCTTTATTAGTAAAATTACCAAACGGGTGTGCTGTATTTAATGTATGTAAAAAAAAAATTGACCGAAACACCCCTCATTGTATGACGTTTGCAATATGTTGGATCAGCCTTTTATCTTTCATTTTTTATATACAGTGCCCATTTCATATTTTCTACTCCTCTTGGCCAACTATATTCTCTCTTTTATAATCTCTCAGGGTGATGGATCCTTCTTTCTCTCTCTCTCTCTCTCTCTCTTTGCTAGAGATGAAATGTTAAAACCTATGAAACATGATGTAATGTATTTTTTTTTTCTCGTCTCTTCCTATTTTTGGAATAAGATAACTTAAATGGTAGTGTCTTTTGATGTAGGACTTTCTAAAAAGTATACATTGTCGTTTGGTTTTCTCTCCTTTTTTTTTCTTTTTTCTTTTTTCTTTTTGAAGTTTGGGTTTGACGGCTCATTTTTTCACACAATTTAGGTTTGAGGGCTCTATTTTCCACACATTTTAATGTGTTAATGATGGAAGGTGGGTGTGGTGGACCATGTAGGGTGATCTTGGTCGTTAATTTGATGATGGAAGATGGTTGTGGCATTGGGTAGTTAGCTGAAATTGACTTTATAGAATTACAAATCTATGTTTTTTTTATTGAATATGTTTTTTTTTAAATTAAGATTTCTAGCTTGATCGAACAAAAGTTCGATAAAAATGAAACTCAACATAAAGAGATTCTATCCACTAGATTGGAGGCTCGAATCGATGACTACAAAAGGATTATAACTAAAAATAATAATAGAAAGGAAAAATGACTCTACTAAAGAATTGGGTATAATAGAGCTGGACCCATTTTAAACATCGTCATCCACTAACATGAACACAAATACAACATGCTTGAAAATCAAATAAAAATGCAAAAAATTACTCCAAGAGTTAATTGATTTATGGTCCTAGCCCAGATCTTCAATCAGACATGGGTCAAAATATAGCACGTTTATTACCTTTAACACATGCTCAGTACGATCTGATCACGCCATGGACTGATGTTCAAACCAAACCTATTTTAGTCCATTGATGGGACCAAACTATTTCCTTTTGCACATTTGCTTAGGAATCATCTTTGATTGGTGATCCACACGATCACTTTGGACGGGTCCTTGATATATAACTACCAATGTACCATTTCCTCTGTAAGTCTTATAAACACTATGAATCAAATCCCAATCGGGCCCACTTAAAGCCATCCAAAGTCTCCTTATAAGAGGTTTTTATTTTAGAAATCGTATATACTGTGCAACATCCCATAGTGAGGGGCATTTCAATCATTTTTCCTATAGACAACAAGTATAGCACACTTATGGAGAATTATTTAAAATTTGACAAGCTAGAGGGCATATCTAAATCTAAAGGCAAGTATATAGTCAAAATCCCTTTTTAAATCCCTCTAACTTCCCCTAAAATCCCTCTTTTCCTAACTTTCCTAATTCATCTTCTTATCTTAATCCTCAAATCACTCTCGAATCTTTATCCATCCTAAAATCTATCTAACCAATCCTCTTATCATTATGATTTTAGTATGGGATTTTGATTGTACACTTGCCTTTAAAATTAGATATGCCCTCTAACTTGTCAAATTTTAAAAATTCCCTAAAGATGTGTTGTGCTTGTCTAATGTAAGAAAAATGACATAAATGCCCCTCGTTGTAGGATATTGCATTATGGATATCAGCCTTAAGAATAATTACTCTTGCACTCTTCATCTATATTTTATTGTTGTTCATGGGCCCTACTTGCACAATTACTACTTGCACTCTTCATCTATATTTTATTGTTGTTCATGGTCCCTACTTGCACTCTTCCTCTATATTTTATTGTTGTTCATGGTCAAACTACCGTGGGTCTAATGTGTATTTATAAGTTAAGTCCTTTTTTATCTTTTAAAAAAAAATCTCTCTACAATGTATTAAGCAAAATTTCTCTCCAAATATATTTCAACTCTACAATAGCATTTACAAACTATAAGAAATCAATTTTTTTTTTAAATTAGTTGTACTCATTTCAAAGAGCATGGACGTTACATGTATTTGATGTCCATGACTTGCAATGCACTCACCAAATGAGGACCTTCATGTGACCATCTGGAAAATTAAAAAAAAAAAAAAAAAAAAAAAAAAAGTAGTCCACTCATCTGGGAGGTTCGACCATACTCTTAATATTTGTAGCTTATTTTCTTCTCAACACCCAATGATGGGAACTACACTCATCCAATCATAGTGAGGCCCATCCACTGATTACCTATTTTGTATTGTTTTGGCAGTCCCACTAGGATTCCATTAGAGGGTGGGCCCTACTGTAGTTTCCTTCTAATAGTAGGCCCCATCTTGGAATCTGTCATTTAGGTGGGCCCCTTGTGAATTCTTGTTATTTGCTCAAGCAATTGTTTAGGTTCACATAATCCCCATCATTGGTGTGTGTGTGTGTGTGTGTGTGTGTGTGGGGGGGGGGGGGGGGGGGTAGGGGGTTGTATTGTTATTCTGAAAGCTGAGAGGTCTCCATTATCTATATTGGTTTAGAGAGTGGCTATCTGCACACTGCAAATGCTTCTCTACCCACTGCATTTAAAAGCAAAAAAAGAAAAATATATCCTAAACCACCCCTCCCTCTCATTCCCTCTCTCTCCCCCTCTCCCTCCTTCGGCCACCCGCGCCGACCCCGACCCCTCCCGACCACCCTGAGCCGACCCCAACCTTGTCGCCCTCTCTCCCTCATTCTCTCCCCTTCCCCTCCTCATCACTCTCCCCTTCCCCACCCCATCCCGCTCCCCATCTTCCCATTTCTCTCCCTCTCTCTTCCTCCCTCCCCACCCGCCTTCATCCCCATCCCCAGCCCACCCCCAGCCCTACCCCCACCATCCCTTCAGTGTTGTCGAAGAGGAGGGAGAGAAAGGGAGGGAGAGGGAGAGAGACAGGAGGGAAGAGAAGGAGGGAGACTCGGCTGGGGAAGGAAACGGAGAAAGGGAGAAAGAGGGAGGGGGCTGCGGGCGCCGGGCGAGAGGGAGAGGGAGAAGTATAGGGAGGAGGGATTTTCCGGCGGGGGCCGGCGACGAGCTAGGGTAGAGGGGGAGGGAGGAAGAGAGAGGGAGAGAAAGGGGGAGATGGGGAGCGGGATGGGGTGGGGAACCGACCTCTGCAAGTCTCTCTGTGCAGATCACCTATTACTAATGCATAAAAGGAGCTCATATGCCCATGACATAGAAGTGTGTCAAAATAAAATTGTATAACATGTATTCAGTTGATCAATAAACTGGATTAATTTCTAGCAGGTGGATTTTTACATCTTTGTCGATTGTGACCGACTTCGTGGCAATTGGAGCACCTAACTTGCCTCCGTTGTCTGTCCTATGTTCGAATCCTATTTTTCTTTGGTCGACCAGCTTGTCTCTTGGAATGTGGCGGTAACACATGTGAACCACTCCTGACCTCCCATTGACTAATATCCTTCGTCACATGGACAATATCATTGTAAGTTAATCGATAAACATCACTTGAGAACCAATGCTCATAGAAGTCATATGGGTTGAGTCATCTTTTTTGAATTGCTGCTACAGCATGTGAGCATGGGATTTCAAGGACGTCCCACTTCCTACAGGAACATGAATGACGATCCAGTTGTACCACATCTATGTACTCAGAAGATTATACATGGAATTCAAATAGACTTGCTGCCCGGACTCTTAACCGACGAGAGATCTTCACTTTCTTTCACTCAAAACTCTCTTTCTATTTTCTGTCATGTAACCCATTCACGATAGCGGACTCATCTTTCACCTTTATTTTTCTTCTGTCTTGCCTCTTTCCTCACCCCCTGGCCATGACCCCATCGAAGAGGACTCATTCACAAGCCCAAGGAACCAAACCCCTATCTCCTACATCCCACTCGCACAAACACTGAACCAATTAATCCTTTGAACCAAATAATGTCCAACCCTTATGCAAAACCACAACTAACATCATCAACCACTAATCCTTTGAACCAAACAACGCCCAACCCTCATGCAAAACCACAACTAATACCAGCAACCACCATCTCCTCTATTCTCCTTTATCTCTCATCCCCACCACCCTTTTTTTCTCACTCCCATCCCATACACTTGACCAACACACGAATCTACTTTTCATAACCAGTCTCTGCAAAACACCAATAAAACCCAAACTTCTCCATCTTCCAATCATCAAACCCAATCACCATCAGCCTTTATCATCTTCACAAAGTTCATCAAGACCAGACATCCCTTTCAATCATTCTCACCATGCAAATCTTATCCCGTCAGATATCCCTCTGCATCATTTGTCTAACTCCTCAACCAACACACAAATCACACCCAAGCCCAAACAATCATAAAAGATTCATCATCTTACAAGAATATCAAATAAGAAGTAGGATAATTTAAGAAAAAACATAAGTAAAAGAAAAACCTTACCTGCAACGGTGGTGATAGAGTCGACTTGGAGGAGGAGGTGAAAAGAACGTGAAGAGGCAAAACAGAAAAGGGAATGTGAAAAGGGCGATCATATTGCAATATCCAATAAAGAGGGGTATTTCAGTCATTTTTTCTATCTACAACAATTGCAGCACACCTCTAGGGAATTTTTTAAAAATTAACAACCTAGAGGCCATATATAATTTTAAAACCAAGCATATGGTCAAAATCCCTTTTAGTATTAACTTTGAAGACTATTGGATTCACTCACGTGATGGATTGTGATATATTCTCATGCACATTACATACTGCTATGCTATTTATTACTTGACAAAATGAGCTCAGATCTGGGCCCACCCTGATGCACGCTTGCATTCACTAGGAGGATATGGACCATACATGTGATTAAGATCCACAAGGTGGGCCCCACAAAATTATTGGTATGCAATTGTTGTTAGTTTCCATGCCTTTTAATTTCTAATTGGCTACACGGCTTGCACTACTGGCCCCACATATGAGATTGCTGCTTCACAAAGGCATGAAGCCTAATTGAAGTGGCCCACCATATGCCATTAATCACATAAAAAACTCCTAACCCAATGATATGCACGAAGCTCTGAGATTTTCACTGTTGGAAATCTTATAATAAATCCCTAAGCCCCACATGCGAGATTTTACTTCACAAAGGCTTGAAGTATACTTGAAGTGGCTCACCACATGCCATCGATCCATAGAAATTAACCTTGATTCAAGGAGGACCAAGGGAGTTGGATGATCAATGGGGAAACAAATAGGCTCAAAAAGAAAATAATATGCATTTGCGAATGCATATTATTCATCATGCTAATTTCTTATTTGAGGCATCGCTAGGTTTTATAATAAAAGAAATGCACTCCTTCGGACTGAATTTAGGAAGGAGTTGGAGTTATATATATTAAATTCCAAATGTCATCGATAATCAATAACGTTTAGTGGCAAAAACATAATCAGTTTTTTTTTATTCTTTTTTTCCACGAATAAGAAGATTGAACAAGTTTTTTCTTCTTTGAAAGAATCTTTCATAGATGAATAATATATCTAAAACTCAATATACTGATTTTGCTTGATGCATTTGCCATTGTGTTTTCTTCAGTTTCATTTATTGATTTTTAGTGATTCAACCTCATGAAAAGTGCACGTGAATGGATAATATATGTTATTTATTATTACTTTTATTTTTCTTATCGGTTCATGTTAGACATTATTTTGGATTATTAAGAAAAGATTTTCTCTATTCATTTCTCCATTGCTTTTTTTTCCTAAATAGGTATTGGGACGACCCAAGCCATTTTTTGAAATAATATATTTATTTATTTATTTTATTTATCAATAATATTCTAAAGAAAATATTAAATTAAAAATTATTTTTATTTTTTAGGCCCGGGCTAGCACGGGCCTGTGTCACTAGTACCCATACAAAATAGACCATATTTCTTTGGTCTAATATGGGGAAAATGTTTTCTGTAAACTCCAATAGGAGGGCTTATAAATACACAACGTTTTTAACCCTTTATACACAATTTCTCTCCACACTCGGCCTAAAATATTTAAAATTTAAAATTTTTTTCTACACACTCAAATCATGCCTAAAGTAGCCAGAACCCCTTTCTCTCTACACACAACTCACCACCATCGTTTGGAGCCTCTCTTGCAACTCGAATCAAAGTTTGGAGCCCTCCTTCCATATGGTAAAAAGCGCTCACCCTCCTTTTACCCTTTACACTATGTTTTTTACCCTTTACGCACAGAACTTATAAACACTTTTTTATTACATTTATACCCCTATATGAAAGTACCAAAAAGGGACAATCACCTATCAAACCTAAAACTCTAATTTCTCTTTGCACACAATCCTATTTCACTTTCATTATTCCCTTCACTTTACTTTCGTTCCTCCCGTTCCATCGACTCATTCATCCCTTCACTCTCATTCCCATCTTCCCCCAATCTCATTCTTTCTTTCACATCATTATCTCTCCATTTATCACATTCTACTCTCCCTTCCTATCCCACCACTGTCAAGCATATTATTTCTTAGTGAAACCTCACTCTCAATATCATATTTTTGTTTAATGGATGAGCAAACTAACAAGTAAAATGTAGTTTTCGAACATAATAGCAATGAAAAGATGACTTGTTGTGTTGTTTATTTTGATTTTCGCCATTTCTCAAAGCTTGTAAATCTTTTTTTAATTTTTGTTGCCGCGAAACGTTCGGACTTTCAGTGCAGAACAAACTACCAATATTCAGCCTTTTATAGCTGAACATATCAATTTCGTTTAACCGTATCTGGCTGAACAAAAAGCTTATGTTCAGCTACATAGGGCTGAACATATCGATTATTTTCTCTCCTTTTCCTTTACTTTGTAATCAACAACGAGTTCCCTGTGGGTTTTATTGTGGACTGGTTGTAAGTACTAAAATCTTGATTAGAAATGACAGATTATAGATGTCTATGATGACCCTATCTATGACGACGCTCAAATACACATTCAGTGATAAAGAACAAATGGATAGAATGTAGAAAACATTATTTGATTGAAAAGGGGCAAGAGAGAATGATAATGATAGATGGGTGGATGGCTAGAAAAATAGATAGAGGAGAAGGAGAATAAGAAGACGATGATGATCTTAGGTGCACTTACCATATGACAGATAGAGAGGAAGAAGAAGAAAAGGAGGAGGGTTTTTACCGATTGAAAAGAGGGCTCCAAATGATGGTGGTAAGTTGTGTGTAGAGAGAGTGGGGATAGAGCTACTTTAGGTATGATTTGAGTATGTAGAAAGAAAAATCAACATTCTAAATTTCTTAGGCCGAATGTGGAGAGAAATTGTGTGTAGAGGGTTAAAAACATAGTGTATATAGAAGCCCTCATCAATAAACAGACAACCCTTTGGTATTCTTTTCATCCCAAAAGCTGGCATTAGGCCCATTTTTATACTCTTTCGACTTTGGCTCACGTAATTGTATTAAATCTCAAAACAACTATGGCTAAGATGTCGTTAAACTTTAATATTGTTAAATCAAGGGCTATGGTAAAACGGTGTTGCTGATTTTTATTGGATCTATTCCCCCTCGAACTTCCTGACAATAAACTAGCTTGCATTTAAGCGAGCATCGCGAGCTGGCCTGCAGCAGCTGGTAAAACGATATTCTCTTCTAATATTAATGGGTTACATCTAAAATCTTGTGACTCATTGACTATATCGAGAGGGACGAGTTCCACTAGGGAGAGTTCCTGTGTACTGGGTGTGTTCATGGGCCTTGCATGAGAACCAACACCAGCCCTTGATTACTTTCATGCTTCACAACAAGGCCATTTGACTGATCCGTCACACCCTCCATTTTGACATGCATGATCAGAAATTTCAAAGGTGTTCCTTTGAATTGGTATATCCCATCAAGATAATTGTGATCATGGTACAGTGTCTGGTCGATCCTAACCATTCATTCCAAATGTGTTCCTTTGAATTGGTACGTTCGTTTGTTCCATGATTTCTATCATATTCACCACTCTGAATGGATGTGTTCTACTAGCTAGGGGGTGAAACTGTTGATATCTCTCGAACCATACAGGTTCATAAAAGTGCCTTTGGATCAAACGGTTTGGATGGCCTAATTATCTCTAAACATGAGTCATCAATAATCACGCATGCATGTCCCATGTACAGTTAATTGTTTAAAAATTATTTTAATCAGTAACAATAAAACTCATTAATTAAGAGAGAGGTCCATACATCATTCTAGCCAAACACAAAATAAAGAAGCACATGTATGTATATATCGTCAATTGGGTAGTTTTGTTAAAAAAAAAAAAAAAAAAAAATTGTACGAACAACTCTCTTGTCATTTTATAATTTTTCTTTATAAAATCGTTGAATTAAGATTTAAAATTATTTTTTTCATAAAAATCCCAGTAAATTATGGTGACCAGTATGCCAAAGTATGGACTTCCTTTGTATATTGTGCTCTGCATGTCTACCATTTTACAAAAAATTTGAAATAGGAGCATGAGGATTGAAATAGGAGTATGTGGAAGAAAAGTGATCAATGTGGCAAGGCCTCAATCAATGAGTCCGGTGGACCGAATCCCCTCTTTCTTAGAAATGGGGAGATACCGTTTCATCCAATCCACAATTGGCCAACTATATAAAATCTCTTCCATGATTTTTTTTTCATTCAAAAAAACTGTTGGCGATTGTGGATTAGAAGAAATAGTACGTATCTCCCTATTTTTAGGGCACAGGGGATCCAGACTCTCAATGTTGATGAAAATCTTGACATGCTGTCCCTTTAAAAGCAGCAGGGATCTTTGCTTTCATTTCAATGTCTGCTGAAATCTATAGATGAATCAAGGAGTTCTGGGAATTGCAAACTCATTGCTTTGTTAGGTACTAGTCTTGCCTCAACTGTTGAGTTTAGGATTGAAAGTAAGCCATTAAATTCAAGGGACACACACAAAAAATAATTATTTTATCTTTAAACCAATATAAAAGAAGATATTCAATTACAGCTAGCAGATCCATTAAATTGCTGAATTTCAAATAAAAGAAATATATATATATATATAATTTATTTATGTGCCATGTGGTGCGTGCCGTGCCAACAAGAGTCAGAGTCAGGCCCAACATGGCCCATGCCTGCTGCCTCTGCGTGATAGTCGTGCCGTTCACCGTTTCATGCCGTGCCACTTCAAAGGGAGTCAAAGCTGGCGATGCGACACGCCGATGTGTTGGCATCTAAAACCTCTGCTCTCCAGGTTAAAGGAAGCCAAGACCCATTACTCACACAGCACCAAAATCTCACCATTCTTCTGGACGCCCAATGGAAGACAAGACGGTTCTTCGTACCAAGAAGAGGGCATTACAGTTTGTTCTAAGTAGGAGTTAATACAATAATTCACAAAGAAAAGTTGAAGCGATTCAAGTAAGAAACTCCATTGAATACTAATGTCTATAGTCCAACTAATCCAAGTAGCCGCCTTTTTCAAAACCCATATGTTACTGCAGCTTCGAGCAGCCTCATACTGCACTATGCCGAGACACCCTTTCCAATCTATCATTATCTCAGGATTCCGGGGGCCCATCTCCGGCACTTGAACGGTGTAGAACTTCTCCCTCTCAATATCCATGCATAAATCCGAAGGAACAAGGGACTTGCCCTTGGTACATCTCTCCATGACCCATTACCATCCAACAGCGTGTGTATCTCCACCCCCATTCGCCTTGGAAGCCTGGAATTTTGTTCGTGGTTTACGATCCGTTGTCCATCTATAGCTGATGAAAAAGTCTACATGGCCTGATGGGGGTGGCTTGAAAAGTGGTCTGACCCCATCTGCACCCTAGGATCTCATTTTTAAAATGAGATCCTAGGGTGCAGATGGGGTCAGGATCTCAAGCCACCCCCATCAGGCCATGTAGAACGGCTGATAGCTGATTTGCCAATTTCTCTAATTTAGTGAATATATTCAAACTTTCAATGATAGAAAAAGAAACTCTCTCTTAGATAGGCCTAAAGACCCATTTTGGACTGTTCTCTTCCCATATATTTCAAATATCTCTTGAATCTATCTTTATTTTTGGGCTCAGGCTGGGCACAGGGCTCATTAACATAAATCTCCCCTCTCCTCTCACTTTGTTTCAGAGGGGGACAAAGCTTGCTATGTGACCCACCCATTGGTTGGGCTCAAAAAGCTGACAAGGCAAGTCAACTTCAAGAATTTTAAACCTTCGGCAAGTTCTGGAGGTTATATGAACCCAAGCAGCACCAAAATCTCACTATTCTTCCGGACGCCCAATGGACAACAAAACAGATTATCTGAGGGAGGGGTGATTCCAATTTGGCTCTCATTAGGGTCTAAGTAAACTACTGCAGTCATGAACTAGCATGAGTTTACATAATTCAGATGAGAAATCCTTTTAATACTAATGCATTTAGTCCAACAAGCATTCCTCCAATCACACAAAATCCAACATGCAAAAAGCCACCAAGCCAAAGAAAACCCATTTCAAATTCCATCACTCTGGGCGAAGATGAGTTTTCTATATTTCACATGAATCGACAATGAAAAGAGAAAAAAAATGGAACAAGTGCGTAAAAAAGGAAAAAGACCATCCACCACCCACATCAAAACCCACTTCTTGAAGAATATGCCAAGCTCCTAAGACAGTGTTTCAAGTGTACAACTCCCAAAAAAATAAAATGAACCTCTATCAATCATGCCAATTAGTGCCATTACAGTGATAACTTGTATGTATGGGTTATTGAGCATTTATCACAGCCAAGAAAAAACAAACAAAAAAAATGCCAGCCCAATTTAGCGGCTACAAGAAATTTCATTCGCATTGTTAGATTGAAAGCAACAGAGCTACAAAAGACGTCATTAGCAGTATAAATCATACAGCAGTAGGCTTCATATGAAAGAGATCTATCAAACAATTAAGCCCATGAACTCTCTTAAAAAAACATGAGAAATAGTCATTGCAGTATATATTTTTTTATATCAATATAAACATGTACTTCCCATTACTTTGTCATTTGTACCCAAACTATTAATCAATATAAGGCATTCAAGTTACTACATGTTACAACATTACCCGCATTTTCCTCAATCAAATCAAAATCGCATTCTTCTAATACACAAAACCACTGTTTCAAACTGCAAAATAGGAAAACATCATACATTCTGATGTTCTAACATTATATGCAAATCTTTTACCAAAACAATTATATGTGCAAACCAAACCATTAATAGCAAAACAGGAGAAAAAAAAGAACATAAACAGAAATCAAGATCCAACACCTACCAATCCTTGCCTCCTTAGGTTTCCCTTTAAGTATGTCATTAAGATTCAGAAAATATTGGAACACAAAAACAGAAATCAAGATCCAACACCTACCCCGATCTTTCCCTTCTGAGGGTGTCATTTAGATGCAGAAATAATTGTCGCCGAAAATTGAAAATCATCATCCTGTTTTACAGACTCCATAAAAATTGCAATAGAGATCAATGACATATATTAGGAGAGAGTTATTATACGATGTTGATAAGCTAATATATCATAGATGTATAATAGAGATATAGAATATTCTGCAACAGATCAATTTTCAGGCTTGGAAGAGGTGAACCCCAATCATCATCAACTCTGGCATACCTTGATGATTATAACATGACCAATTATAGAGTATTAATTATGCTAGCTATATCACTAAATAGTAGGGACTTGCCTTCAATTACAGACAAGGTCCAAATGAATTTATTTATAAAAAAACGAGTGGAAAATGATACCTTAATGAATTTCAACTGAAAATATTCATCATGATCATCAAAGCCTTGTCCCAACTATGTTGGGGTCGACTACACGAATATTCATTATCATTTTTAACTCCGCCTGTTTCTTTTTTACACAACCCAAACAATGAGTATTTCAACTGAAAATATATAGTTTAAAAATGGGAAGGAAAAAAAAAACAGAAAAAAATGACAATAACAATGAATGAGAATAAGGTAGGACTGGATAAGATGATGTCATGGAACCTAATATGTAAGCACAAAGCCGTCAACTGTCATCAACAAAATTTGGAAATCCACCCTTCTAATTAAGAGGAGGTTTGTAAGCACCCAATTCTCCTCCAAAATTAGTCCATTGGAACTTGTTTTTGGGTAGTCTTCATTCTGCACAACTATACCCACTTGATCTCCATAGTACTGCAGTAATCAAAATTAAAAGCACTTGTCAACCGAAGGAAAGCTTACAATAAAAGGCCAACTTCTATGATATCAATCAAATTCCTCAACATGACCCATAAAATTTTATGGAGAACTGAGGAGTCATGTCAAAATAAGATCTAGTGAGTACAGACAACGGTAGAAACTTGAAGTTTGGAGAGAGAGAGAGAGAGAGAGAGAGAGAGAGAGAGAGAGAGAGAGGAGAGAGAGAGAGAGAGAGAGAGAGAGAGAGAGAGAAAGATTCTAATATTCTGAATGTTGTGTCATTAATACAAACATTTCACAGACTAAACCCAATAGGTGTCGTTTCCAATGAGTAAATGTATTTGAAACTACCCATGAAAAGGCCTCTTGGGCTGAACTAACATCCAAAAAAAAAAAAAAAAAACAATGATATTCTCAATTCATCCAAGCATTCTTTAGCTCCCCAGAAAGATCAGCATTTTTTTATTGACAACATGACTCAAACCTACAATCTCATGGTTGCATTTTCTCAATTTGTGGAGATTCATTTTACAGTGATATTTAACTTGTCACATATATATGGTTGACTTCACAACACTTGTATAAGTTGTCAACATCTGTACAACAAAGAAAAATGACGAAGAAAAAATAAAGACGAATCTGATCGTGTGATTTGAAATGGATTGTGCAAGCACGCAAATGATGTTTAAATCCAAATAAAAACTCAATATGAAGTAGTGATCAAAGCATTTCAGAACATTCGTATCATGCTATAGCATCGAAGAAATGTCAAATATGAAGCAAAAATTTTAGCACACATGGAAATGAGAAATAAAATTGCCATCATTGGCCAGTTATTAAAACTTAAAAACAACACAAAAAACAAAGAGAAACAATTGAACACACTAATTATCATAGAGATATCGCTTATGAGAAGATTAAACAGTATATGCAGCAGTGGGCTAACAATAGCAAGAGATCAATTTAAGATAAAGAGGAATTGAAAGGCTCCCATTAATCAAAACATGTCCAAGGTTGCAGAAACCAGAAGACCTAAGTGAAACTGGCGCAATGTATATTGATCATTATATATAATTGAGAACCCTAGCTACAATTCACTTAATAAGCACACAAAGAAAACAAGTTAAACAGGGGTATATGCTGTGCGCTCAAAAAAAAAAAAAAATTAAACAAAACCAAAGACAAGCAAATGTACATCAGTTTCCCCTCTCTCTTTCCGCTTTGTTTCAGCTTGTTTGGACGACTCTCCTTCAAAGGGAGACGAAGCTGGCGATGTGACCAATGTATAACGAAGGCCACTCGACTTCAATTATTGTAAACTGCCTGCTTTGGAGATTATAGGAACCCAAGAGACAGACACCACACAACACCAAAATCTCTCCATTCCCAATGGAAAAAAATACGATGGGTACCAATCATCGGGGATTCCTGAGTTGATACAGACAAGTTGAAGCGATTCAGGTGAGAGATCCCATTGAATACTAATGTCTTTAGTCCAAGTAGATATCTTCTTCTTCCCTTCCTCACTCGGATGATGATCCTTCAAAACCCATATGTTAGACTTGTTAGTGAAGCGGTTACCACCATAAAGATTTTCCTCTATGCCGAGACACCCTTTCCAATCTATCATCGCAGGCGCCCGGGTAAGCATCTCCGGCAATTGAACCGTGTAGAACTTCTCCTTCCCAATATCCATGCCAAGTATGGATAGTGTATTTCCATAATACATCCACCAATAAAGTTCCCCATCTACAAAGAGCCCCGCCGGGTCCCGTATATCTCCCAAGGATGGTACTTCTCCTACATCTCTCCATGACCCATTACCCTCCAGCAGCGTGTATATCTCCACCCCAATTCGGCTCGCAAGCTCAGGGTCTGGTTCGTGGACTAAGATCCGCACCACCTTGTATTGTCCGGTGGCCCGGTCAAAACCGATCCCAGAGGCGACCTTCTTCGGTCTTGGGAGACCAATGGGCGATGGGGGCAGAGAGATGGATTGTCCTGTGACAGGGTTGCAGACGAGTTTGGGATCATCTGTATGGTATTCGGAGAAGCATACAAGGCCATTGCAGGAGCTGATGTAAGGGGAGAAGTGAACATGACCATGTGGGTATTTGATATTTTGGCCTACCTTTGCGGGTGTGCCTGCTGCGATTCGAGAAGAAGGATCGCTGTGATCAATGTCGGCGTCGAGATCTAAAGAGGGCCAGGGCATTTCGAGACGCTATTTCAATTTCTTTGCCCGATAACAAGTAGATGTTGGTGATGTATGCGAATGATAGATTTGATAGGAAGACGAGAGAAGATGTCCCGTAGCAGATCCTTTGAAACAAACGTCATCTTATTCTCTTCTCTCCTCTCTCACAAATCTCCTCCCTAGATCTCTCCATTTAAATTAATATTATGGTTTAATATCCCATAGCAGATCCTTTGAAACAAACGTCATCTTATTCTCTTCTCTCCTCTCTCACAAATCTCCTCCCTAGATCTCTCCATTTAAATTAATATTATGGTTTACTAAACCTACATTTTTAAGATCCTTCTAACTTTCCCTAAAATCTCTCTTTTCCTAACATTCCTATTTCATCTTTATTATATAATAGAAGACAGCAGGTGAGTTTGTGAGAGGAGAACACGTGGCGGAACCTCAACATGCAACGGCCATCTCTTCAATTAATTAATTTTCCTTAAGTTGGTGACGATTGAACCCACTTTGTGATGATGGGCCCTACCATCTTGTGAACCCACCCCTCTTCCATGAAATTGAATGGCGTTGTTGAATTTATTATTTACTAAAACTGAATTTAATTTACATATACTGATCCTATGCCATATTATATGTGACTTCTATCTATCCGATAGTAAAAGATTGTTAATATGATTGATCCATGATAGAACCCAATCAACCCATTATTGGGTCCTTATTTCTATTAAATCATCAATATAATTTATCTCATGAATTATCTTTAGTGATTTGGATTTAATAGATACATACTTTTAGTGATCAATATACTTTCTTCAATTGGAATGAGATAGAAGTATACAGTTTTTTTTTTTTTATTTATTTATTTGGGTTTAATAGATGGTTCCCACCAATCAAATGTGAAAAAACCCCATAAATTATTAAACCAACAAAAAGGGCCAACCCTATATCATACATGATTAATCCTTAATTAAGGTTGAGGGTTAAAAGAAATTAAGAAAAAAAATTGAAAAGCATAACAAACCCCACACATTTGACCATTGACCATACTCAATTATTAAATTAGGCATATAGACGTGAGTACGATTATTATTATTATTATTATATATATAATAGCTTGGGCTAGAGCACTATATCATTATTGGCCCACCTAATCAATCCAACTATTTATCTTTCCCTTACTCCTTCCCTTATATTGCTTCCTTTACATATCTTTTTTTATCCATATTTCAATATTTTTGTTTACATGTTTATTTGATATATATACATAAGTATTACTTTTATAATGGAATATATATATATATATATTTCTTTTATGGGCTGTGTTGGTCACGGGCCTGTCATTCACAGAAGTTGATTCTTGGTTGATCTTTTTTGGGCATAGGTAATGTTCTTCGTTGTGAAAGTTGGAATTTCTTCTTTTCGCAGATTTTTTGTGTAATTAAATTTTTTTTCGCTTTTTACAGAATTCTGTTTGTGGTTCATCTTTAATGCATTATATAAGAAGAAGAAGAACTGAAGAATAATGATTTTTTTTTTTTTTTGGCTTTTCGGCCGAGTCCGGTGTTGGACCGGGTTGTGACTTGGAATAGAGGTCCATCCGGATCAGTTTAATACGCAGTTATAACACTATCATCAATAAAAAAATCATATAAAATAGGAGGGAAATCGAGTTCCACCAAAATCCAAGACCTCTATAACCTAGGGAATTAGGATTGTATTTTACCAATTTTCATTGCAAAATAGAATGTAGCCATCATATGATTGGGTCATGACTCCAAGTAGAAATTCAAGCTTTCTTTTCAAACAAAATGCCCACTCGTTGTGTGTTTATTTTTATTTTATTTTTTTAAAAAGAAGAAGAACAGGAAGCCCACTTCATGTGCGATTTTTATAATAATGCTATATAAATGTTTTAGTGGCTGAGTTAATGGCCCACATGTAATTCCTTGAATCATTAAGGATGTCTTAATCTCATTGATTTTTTTTATTTTTTGCACTCCCACTTGGTAGACATGATAGTTTCTTTAATGATACTTCTTTGGCTCTGTCAATTGAATTATTAATTGTTATTAATTAAGTCCCAAGCTTAGCATGGGCAAAAGTGGGTCATATCTTCTTCATGGGAAAAAGTGGGTCATATCATCTTCTTCTTCTTCTTGTTTTTTTTTTTTTTTTGAACATGGAATTATATTTGTCCAACTATATGGGTTCTTTGATTGGATCATTTATACTATTGATTACTACATGCCAACTATGGACAAGTTAGTACCCAATTGTATTGTTTGCTTTGTAATCAGCAGTAGATATTTTGCTGCCTCTTTAAAATAAGCATGCCTCCCAATTGCATTTGACAATCAATTTGTTCCTATTTATGTTTAAATTTACTTTCACTTAACCTCTATCTCCGTCCAATATCCATGCCCCATGAATGGGAAGGGATAAAGGTATATGTGGTTCTCCAAAAGATAATGACTAATTTTGAATTTTATATATAATTATTTTAAATGGATTTTTTTTATGTACTCGGTGTTTACTTTTAACTTAAATTAGATTTTCCCACTATAAATTAAAGGCTTGCGTTGGACGCGGGCCCTGAAGCGCTAGTATATATTAAAGCAAACGGAGAGGTGGGCTCTGAGTGATGCCACCTTATCCCTTGAAAATTCTCTCAATCCATAGAAATACCAAAGAAAAAATGAGTGTGCCTTTACGTTGGGCCTTCTCAATATTCCCTTCTAAATCCTTTCAAATCTCCTAAAATCTCATCCTTCTCAATCTACTCAAATCTCCTAAAATCTCTCCCTTCTCAATCATCTCATGCCAACACTCAAAATTAATCCAATCTTCCCCTGCGCAGAACTCCTATCCCCATCATCTAGCACATTTCCTTCTTCTTCTTCTTTTCTTTTTTTTTCTTCCGTTCCTCTTCTTCCCCATTCCAATCCAGGCAGCGAAGAGACTTCTTCCACGCAGCCTCAAGATCTTTCTCTGCGTCAACATCTTTCTCTGCTGTAGAAAACCCTTGTAGAACTTCTGTTGCTGCGGGCTCATCATCGTTTCATGTATCAACACAGAGTGGAGGATCAACGCAGAGCACCATTTCAATCCAGGCAACGAAGAGACTTCTTCCACGCAGGAGATGAACTTCATCAAAGGTAAGGGTGCCTCCCTTTCCTTTCCCTTTTCCCTGCACTGCTTCCCTGCACTGCCATCTACATAACCACCTACATAACCACCTACACCCACCTATGAACGTCAGTATCCAAGCATCTGTTCTGGCAGTTCTTCAAGGTGAAAGACAGCTTCTTAACATTAGTGAACCCATCCAAAAAACGCAGAGCGCTTTGCCTTCTCGATGAGCCTTGCTTCCCCATTAAACAACCATCTATGTGATATCATACAACTACTCAATTACTGTATATAGATCCTTCGATGTCATAGCATTGGGTTGTGATTTATGCATTCAACATTCTTTTTTAAATTGGATAGATTGACTGGGAACGTGGGACCCCATGGCCCACTTGTTTAGATTGGGACCATAGATCTGATAATAGACCCAAGGGCGACTCTATTGGTGCAGGTCCCACATGGAGTGAACCCCATTTTGGCTGCCATCGTGTGTTTATAATCTAGGAGCCGTTAGTGGGGTTAAGAAGGAAATAACAGTTTGGGCATCAGGCGATGGTGTGTGTCACCCACTGGATGATTTGATCTCAAATCTAGTCCGTTCATCGGGCCAGACATGACGGTCCGACCTCAGACAAGTGGACCCATGAGAGCTGGGGCCCGTTTGGTCCACCATCCAGCACTCTAACTGACGGTAGTAAGGAATTGGGTTTTAATTCTATTTCTTGTGCTGTGGGGCCCATGTGGGCCATTGTTTTCAGATCGGGACCATGGATCTTGAAGAGGGGGCCTGGGCGATTTTGTTGGTGGGGTCTGATCTGGGTCTTGATCAGTGGAGCCCACGATGTCAGGAATTTTTATATCCCAGGCGAGATTTTTTTTTCTTTCTGGTAACGTTCTGTACAGAATGTGTTATGTGGGGAAGAAGAGATGGAGGTTCCGGTAGTCTGTGAGAGTAGCAGAAAGTGTAGTCCTCACCCATAAGTTCTGTTAACGTTTTTACTTTTGAAAAAAGGACCTTGATTGTTTTATAAACTAAAAATTAGACCCTTTTGACTTATTAAGTTTATTTGATGTAATTTTATTGTGGTTTTATTATTACAATTTTTGTTTATGGGGTTTATTATTTTTTAATTAGATTGGTTTTATTTTGTCAAATTTATTGGGTTTTACATTCATTGAGCCATTTTATTTAAATACATGAAAATAGTCCATGAATATTTGGATCCATAACATATTAAATAAATCTTTATATATATTAAAGCAAAGGGAGAGGTGGGTTCTGAGGGGTGCCACCTCATCGATCCCCTGAAAATTCTCTCCATCCATAGAACACTACAACAACCTGCACTTTTGGCGACGAAAATTTTCGTCACCAAAAGTTACGTTTTCGTCGGTAAAAGTATTTACCAACGAAAATTTTTTCGTCGCCAAGACGTCGGTAAAAACTTGTCAGCAAAACTTTATCTCGACGAAATTAATTTTCGTCGGCAAAAATTATATTTTCACCAATGATTATTTGACTTTTGCCGACGTTTTTTTCCGTTGGCAAAAGTATTTTAATTTTTTTCTTTTTCTTTTTATATTTTTGCCGACGTTTTTATTTCCTCGCCAAAAGTATTTTAATTTTTTTATTTTCCTTTTATATTTTTGACGACATTTTTTTCCGTTGGCAAAAGTATTTTAATTTTTTTAATTTTTCTTTTTATATTTTTGCCGACGTTTTTATTTCCTCTCCAAAAGTATTTTAATTTTTTTATTTTCCTTTTTATATTTTTTCCGACGTTTTTATTTCGTCGCCAAAAGTATTTAATTTTTTTATTTCCTTTTTATATTTTTCCGACGTTTTTATTTCGTCGCCACAAGTATTTAATTTTTTTATTTTTCTTTTTATATTTTTGCTGACGTTTTTCTTTCGTCGCCAAAAGTATTTAATTTTTTTATTTTTCTTTTATATTTTTGCAGACGTTTTTATTTCCTCGCCAAAAGTATTTTAATTTTTTTATTTCCTTTTTATATTTTTACCGACGTTTTTATTTCGTCGCCAAAAGTATTTTAATTTCTTTTATTTTTCTTTTTATTTTTGCCGACATTTTTTATTTCGTCGCCAAAAGTATTTAATTTTTTTATTTTTCTTTTTATATTTTTGCCGACGTTTTTCTTTCGTCCCCAAAAGTATTTAATTTTTTATTTTTCTTTTTATATTTTTGTCGACGTTTTTATTTCGTCGCCAAAAGTATTTTAATTTTTTTATTTTTCTTTTTTATTTTTGCCGACATTTTTTTCGTCAGCAAAAATAATTTCATTTTTAAAATTTTTGTTTTTTATTTTGCCGACGTTTTTATTTCGTCGCTAAAGTATTTTCATTTTTTTATTTTTCTTTCATTATTTTTTCCGTCGTTTTTTTTCATCGGCAAAATATTTTCTATATTTTTAAAATATTTTATTTTTACCGATGAAATAAAACGTTGATAAAGGTCTTTTTTTTTATATTGAATTTATTTTTTCATTGTTATTTTCCTGAAACCTGTTTATGCACCTATATCAAAAATAAACCTGTTCATCTACCTATATTCAACAAAAAAATATGCAATGAAACAAAAGTTACTAAATAAACAGACAACCATCTCCATTTTTCATTAAATCATTCATCTCATTAAACAAATATAACAATCAATAATGATACAGTCTCATATCAATGTCCAATATACATTGATATATATAAATATATATACAAATAAACCGAAAAGAAGTCTAACAACGCAACAATTCTGCAACCGACCCCAATGCGTTCATCAATCTGCAATGAGAAAAAACAACATTAAAATCTTTATAATGAATTAAACTAAAAATTAAAATAAACACGTATACATATAACTTTTCCTAAGTTATTTAGCGAACTTTTTTCTAGCCAGAATGTTGACAATCAGACGGCTGTTGCGTCTCACTTGTTTACCAGAAGTCTGATTCACTAACCGTTAATTCCAACAAGTTACTTAGGCAATGAACAAGGTACATGTGCTTTCCTGTGCCTGTTTCCCGTTCCGGACCCCCGGTGGGCCGTTTTTGAGCCTAAGTGTTGGAAAATCGTGTGTCTCGATCGTAATTCTCTAACCGGGAGTCCTATTTACGAACCGTCAGTTCCTACAAGTCACTCTACCCTCGAGCGAAGTGCTCGTGCCGATTTCGGAATTTTCCCGCAGCCTTTTCCCGTTCCGAACCCCCGGCGGGCCATTTTCAAGCCTAAGTGTTGGAAAATCATATGTTTCGCACGTAATTCTCTAACCGGGAGTCCTATTTGCGAACCGTCAGTTCCTACAAGTCATTCTACCCTCGAGCGAAGTGCTTGTACAGATTTTGAAATTTTCCCGCCGCTGTTTCCCGTTCCGGACCCCCGGCGGGCCGTTTTCGAGCCTAAGTATTGGAAAATCGTGTGTTTCGGTCGTAATTCTCTAACCGGGAGTCCTATTTACAAATCATCGGCTCCTACAAGTCACTCTACCATCGAGTGAAGTGCTCGTGCCGATTTTGGAATTTTCCCACGACTGTTTCCCGTTCCGGACCCCCGGCGGGCCGTTTTCAAGCCAAAGTATTGGAAAATCATGTGTTTCGGTCATAATTCTCTAACCGGGAGTCCTATTTGCGAACCGTCAGTTCCTACAGGTCACTCTCCCCTCAAGCAAAGTGCTCGTGCTAGTTCGAAATTTTTCCACGGCCGTTTTCCCGTTTCGGACCCCCGGCGGGCCGTTTTCGAGCTAGGTGTTGGAAAATCATGTGTTTCGGTCGTAATTCTCTAAGCAGGGGTCCTATTTGCGAACCGTCAGTTCCTACAAGTCACTCTACCCTCGAGCAAAGTGCTCGTGCCGGTTTTTAGAATTTTCCCACGGCCGTTTCCCATACCGGACCCCCGGCGGGCCGTTTTCGAGCCTAAGTGTTGGAAAATCGTGTGTTTCGGTCGTAATTCTCTAACTGAGAGTCCTATTTGAGAACCGTCAGTTCCTACAAGTCATTCTACCCTCGAGCGAAGTGCTCGTGCTAGTTTTAGAATTTTACCGCGGCCGTTTCCCGTTCCAGACCCCCGGCGGGCCGTTTTCGAGCCTAAGTGTTGGAAAATCATGTGTTTCGGTCGTAATTCTCTAACCGGGGGTCCTATTTGCGAACCGTCAGTTCCTACAAGTCACTCTACCCTCGAGAGAAGTGCTCGTGCCAGTTTCGAAATTTTCCCGTGGCCGTTTCCCGTACCGGACCCCCGGCGGGCCGTTTTCGAGCCCAAGTGTTGGAAAATCGTGTGTTTCGGTCGTAATTCTCTAACCGGGAGTCCTATTTGCGAACCGTCAGTTCCTACAGGTCACTCTACCCTTGAGCGAAGTGCTCGTGCCAGTTTCAGAATTTTCCCGCGGCCGTTTCCCGTTCCGGACCCCCGGCGGGCCGTTTTCGAGCCTAAGTGTTGGAAAATCGTGTGTTTCGGTCATAATTCTCTAACCGGGGGTCCTATTTGCGAACTGTCAGTTCCTGCAGGTCACTCTACCCTCGAGCGAAGTGCTCATGCCGGTTTTGGAATTTTCCTACGGCCATTTCCTGTTTCAAAATTTTGGAGATAGAATTATAATGGTAGAATTTCATTTAGCGAAATACCTCCAGCAGAACTGACTTACAACAATGAATCATAACTTCAGAGTGCATGACTATCACTAAATGAAAATCACAGATAGAGTATGTAGAATGCCACCTGTTGGGAAGTTTGGCAGTTTCAATAGAAGGTAAAAGTATTATCAAAGTGTTGCTGTTCTTCTGGAGACAAGTTTCTGGCAAACTTCCCAAAGCAAACAACATCCTGCACAATTTAAATTGGAACCATCTGAGCTACATAATAACAAAGCAATGGAAAAAAAAATACAAATGCACATTCACCCAAAGGCACAAAAGCAAGCATAGAAACAGCTGTGAACACGGCCTGAAACATAAGAACCGTATAAAATAGAATAACATGATGAGAAATAGAAAATTTCTATATGCTGCCTTATACTACTTTAGAGGTCAAGGCCAAAAGGAAGAAGAAACGAATTAGTGTTATTTCAACTGCAAAATTTTTTGAGAACTTTATGTTATTTCAACTACACCCACATCGACACAAGGTCCATCTTGTAACAAAATCTTGTCCCACCATTTCAATACATCCATGTTTTCAAACAACAATCAGGTTTAAAATATGAAAAAAAACACACTCAAAAGTACCCACTCACTAAAGAAGCATGTCCCATCCTTCTCTCTCTATCATGTGTACTCAAGCTTTTTGCAAAGAGAAATACATCCATGTTTCAAACAACACTTGGATGCAACTTGATTTTGGTGCAAATCTACACCCTTTCGTTCATTAATCATCTTCTTTCATTCCTGTTCATTAATCACCTTCAAGCATAGAACAACCCCAACTCAAAGAAGTGGAATCGAATGGAAAGAGGGATAGAAATAAAGAGTATTTAAAGAAGGCATCTAAAAGGAACAAATAAACCACTAACAAATAAATGAAACTGAAAACGAATATAAAAACATGTAGAAGAAAACAAATGTACCTGGTACAAGACCACTAACCATCACATCCATTGGTATAAATTATGTCCCTGCACAAGACATGGAATATGTTGTGAAATGTCCACATTCATTGTTGATTCAAAGAATAATTGGCTTATTACCCAAATTGAACTGCTGCACTCCATTTGCATCAGCCATAACCTTAGAATTATCTTTCGATGCTCTTCCTTTGTTCTTCCCTCCGTTAGATTTCCCAGCCATTTTCACCCCTGACAACATTTAAAAAAATTTCTAATGTAAAAGATTTCTCGAAAACGGCATAGTCTCCCCTGTACGTGTGACATTTAAATTTTTTTTACAACCTGCTAAGTACCTGTATATGACAAAAAAACACTTGATATAAACAACCCAATGCCCCAACACACTACAAAGTCATTCACTACTACGTCATCAGTCATACACCATTCGACCATAGCACCTCAATACCACAACCCAATAACATCTTCTAAAATTGAGAACAGTAAGAACTAAATAACATCTTCTAAAATTCCATCAAACAGCTAAAGGGCATTTTTCATAAGATGGCAGCCAGATCTGGATTATTGCATAGAATTCAATGTTGCCCAAATGATGAAATAACAAATACATGTGCTGGAGATGTGCAAATAGATGAGCAAAGTACAAAGAAAGGATAGAAGTAGGAATCCACATGGGAGACAATCTAAAGGTCATATGGTGGAAGAGAAAAAAAGTTACTTTTTGTATAACCAAAACCCCACATCATCTACTTGTGGGACAAAAAATTGAGAAACAAGCGAATTTCGTCACCACCTATGAGAACAAAGCATCAAGGAACAACAGACATATCAAAAGCCATTCAAGAACAGCAGATGATAAAACTGATGTCAATCCACAAGCATCCCTCTGTACTCTTACTGAAGTCCTTGTTGTAGCCATGCCAAGAGGGATTATTTTGGAAACCAGAGTAAAAAACACACTGATCTACCAAACAGGAACAAATTCCAATTCTCCCAATTTAAAGAAGTTGGAAAGCGAAGCCAAAATCCATCACTGTGGACATACAGAAGCTAAGAAATCAACAAGCAAGGTACATGCAAAATAATTAAACAAAGATAATTGACAATAGTCAACAGAAGTGAAAATCAACAACCAAAATGGAACTACTGTATTTTTTCATAAAGATGATACTTCATTAAAATTTTGAATGAGACTGAAAAAAAAAAGGAGGGAGAGAGAGAGAGAGAGAGATGTTGTCAAAAAGTATTAAAGTCCTAAACAAATCAGTTAAGTAAAACCAGAGTACAAAAACAAAGGGAAGAGAGAACATAATATCAAACAAAGCATGTTTTTTTTTCAGTAAATTCAACATTCAACCAAAAAAAACAAATAAACAAAGAAATTCAATTTTATAAAATAAATTACTAAAACAACCCATAATGCAATTCAACAATATTAAAAAATTTCTACCAAAAAAAAATATTTAACAAATCGAATTAGCAACTACTTCTATAACTAAATCTTTTAAAATCTATAGGAAACAATGACACCCATTTTTTTTTGCCAGAATGATCAAATATACAGAATAAACTCCAGCCAGCAAAGACAACCATTTTGTATGTCTCTTTGCCTATATAAATATAAATAAATCTATTCATATAAACTTACTGTATACAATTTGTCCCACAAAACCCAGTCTTTAACAAGATTCAGGGAAAAAAAAAGTCCCATTTTATTGAGTTGATTAAAAAAAACTTGAATATCCCCCAACCCAACAATCAAGTAAACTTCAAACAACAAAACCCATTTCACCAAAACTCCAACAACCCAAAAATACACACCTCAATTCAAAATAGTAGAATAACTTAATCCTGATCAGAAACACAGAAAGCAACAAACTTGGGCAGAATCAGATTAACATTCCTACCAAACTCAAATTCAAACCCCAATTAAGAAAAAGCTAGCTTCTTTATCTCAAAAGATAAATGTAGCCTCCAATTACAAGATAAAAACAGCAAGAACAGAAGGAGAGATAATCAAAGCTACCATTTTTTTTTGTACGCCTATGTGATTCGGCAGATGGCAGCTTTTCAAATCGGAATATATTCACAAATATGAAAGTGAGCATAAAAGACATCATGGTAAAATGAGAAATAAGATGAAACGAAATCACCACAAACTAAGAAAAAATCCCCAGATAAATTGAACAAACCCAAAAAGAAAAAAGAAAAAAAGAAAAAGGGGGAGGCTAGCTAAATGAGAAACCTTCTAGACCCATTCGATTTGCACCTTCACCATATTCCACCTCTATCCTGTTTCATTCCATTGCAACCCACTACAATCCATCAAACAACATACAACACATTGCATCACATAAGAGACACTCCAAAAAAAAAAAAAAGCCAAGCCATCCCCCAAGATGGCCAAGATGTACCCCAAAATCCATGGCCACATCACGAATTAGATAAACCACAATCAGACCGATTTGAATGCCAAAATAATCATGGCCATTTTCTTTATCCCATAAAATCCCAACTTGTCACAGTAAATACCCATTTTCCACCCAAACCGATTTTTCCATGAAGTTCCCACTGTGCAGCCTTTCAAATCGAAATCAAGGGGCTGGGATTGAACAACCTCATAGCTGAGACGGCTCCACTCCTTCCTCCCTCACCAAAATCCACCATGCCCATGGCTGCCCGGGGCTAAAACCGAGCCCAAAACCCCATTCTTCAACCACGTTTTAAAAAGAAAAAATAGAAAAATGGAAGAAAAGAAGGAAAATGGGGACAACATACCTGGGCGTCGAAGGACACACGCCTGCTCCTCCCCTCCTCCTTTTTCTCCCTTCCTTTCCTCCTTTTCTTTCCCCCTTCCGGTTTTTGCCCCCTCGTCCTCCCACCTGAAACAGCAGCAGAAAAGAAAAAAAAAAAGGCGTCTAAATGAGGAGAGAGAAAGAGAGTGAGACAGAGAAAGCAGAGAGCGAGAGAGAGAGGGGAAGAGCAGATCGAGCGCAGAGAGATCGCGCGCGAGAGAGAGAAATAGGAGAGTGAGGAGAGAGCGAGACGGACAGCAGAGAGAGTGAGATAGCAGGAAAAAGAGAAAAGAAAAGAGGGAAAAGAGGGCTCTCGGCGGGAGAGGGAAAAAAACTTGAAAATTTAATGCCACTAATTTTCGTCGCAAAAGAAATAAAATTTTTATCGGCAAAAATTATTTTATTTTATTATTTCAAAACATGAAGTCTACCAACCTTTAAACGTCGGTAATAAATATTTCGATGCTAATTTTCGTCGATAAAAAAATGTCGATAAAGGACTCTGATTTTTAATTTTCCTAAAAATAGAGTTAAACATTACCGATGTTTTACAAAAAAACGCTGCTAAACGTTCATTTTATCGACGTCATATAATTCGTCGATAATAGTCTCTGATAGTTTTACCGGCGTAAAATAAAAATAAAAAAATATTTTCCAACACTTAGAGTCGAAAACGGCCTGCCGGGGGAGGAAGAAGATAAGAGAGGAAGAGAGAGAGAGAGAGAGAGAGAGAGAGAATCAAGGGAGAGAGGGAGTGGTGTGCAGGTGGGCGCAGGGCAGAACAGAGGAGGAATCAGGGGAGAGGGAGAGGAATAGGGAAAGAATAAGAAAAGAGAAAAGAGAGAGAGAGCCGAGGGAGAGAGGGAGTGATGTGCAGGTGCGCAGGCGAGGGGAGATAGGGGAGGAAGAAGAAGAGAGGAAGGGAGGGAGGAGAGCAGACAAAGAGATGGGGAACGAGGGAGAGAGAGAACAGAGAAGAAAGAGAGAAGAGAGGGGGAATGGTGCACGGTGTGTGCGGAGGGCAGGAAGAGAGAGGGGTGTACCTGGTGCAGGGGAGGCGTCCGGCGGCGCGAGGAGGAAGATGAAGGCTCTGCTGGCGTCGGGGACGAAGCGGGCGGTGGAGTCGTCGGAGTGGATGTGGATGGAGAGGAAGTGAGAGGGTGAGGAAGATGCCGGAGCTACTGCGCGGGGACTTTTACAGAAAAACATCACTAAAAGTTTATTTTACTGACGTCATGAAATTCATTGATAATAGAATTCGTCAATAATAGTCTTTGATATGTATTTTCCTTCAAAATGATGCTAATTAAAAAGAGGGGTTTCGGTGGCGGGAGAGGGAAAAAAATTGGTAAATTTATCAACGATTATTTTCATCGCAAAAAATAGATTTTTCGTCAATAAAAATTATTTTAATTTTTTTAATTGAAAACAAGTAAAAAGACTACCAACCTTTACTGATGTTTTATATTAAACATCGGTGATAAATTTTCCGACGCTAATTTTCGTCTCCTTCTCCATTCTTTTCTTTCCCTTCTCTTTCTCCTACTCTTTTACTCTCCCTCACAACCACCCACTACACTGTCATCACCACCCGGCTTGCATAGCCACTGCACTCACCTTGCACCACCTTCAGAGAAAGAATTATAATGGTAGAATTTAAGTTCATCATACGACTTCAACTTCGGAGATAGAAATATAATGGTAGAATTTAAGTTCATCATACGACTTCAAATTCGATGTTTATTTAAAATAATAGAAGTAGGGCAAGTGTACAAGCTTGACAGTCACGTGTAGACCAAAAGTCTGTCCTATGACCAAATTCAGATTGAATTGTTTGAGAGTCAGTTTCTTTCCTTTCATATATTTCATTTCGAATTTAAAAATAGATGACATGGGAGGTACACCTAAAAACTGAGGAGATGATGCATCTTCTGGAGTTACCTGCTTATATTTTTTGTAGATTCACTTGGTTTCTATGTTCTTGGATTCATCAATAGTCGACATGGCATTGCACATCTCAGCCTGGTACTCATCATAATGAGGCTCCCATTTCTTCAAACAAGCGGCTGAATCTATTGGGCCAAAATTCATATTCCAACAACTACTAGCACCGGTTTTTTTCCTTTTTCTTTCTAAGAGAAGAAGGCACCTAGATCTAGATCTCAATCACATTCACACCACATCCTTCAAGGCCTCACTCTATCATCCATGACAGCAATAGTTTTACCGAAGTAAAATAAAAATAAAAAAGGATTTTCTAACACTTAGGATCGAAAAACGGCCCGCCGGGGGTCCGGAACAGGAAACGGCCACCGAAAAATCTGGAAACTGGCGCGAGCACTTCGCTCGAGGATAAAGTAAATTGACGGAACTGACGGTTCGCAAATAGGACTCTTGGTTAGAGAATTAGAAACAAAACATAAGATTTTCCAACACTTGGGTTCGAAAACGGCCCGCAGGGCGTACGGAACGGGAAAAGGCTCCGAAAAAATTGGAAACCGACACGAGCACCTCGCTCGAGGCGAAATTAACTTGCAGGAACTGACGGCTCGTAAATCGGAATCCCGGATAATGAATTAACCCTTAAAACGTTGGATTTTTAACACTTAGGTTCAGTTTGGCATCTCTACTTTTCTCTTCTTATTGGCTTAAAACTGATGGAATCCGGTTTTAGCATGTTTGGATTAAGCTTCTACTGTGTCCATTTCAAATGGCACTAAGACAAACATTTGTGATCCAAACCGTTGATCATGTTAGGGGGGCTAAAAACGGCTATGATACCAAAAGTCAACCATTAGATCATTATAGATTGTGATGTATTGATGAAAATGTACAGACCATTAGATCATCATTTATGGAATTTTGTACGCCCTATTTTCGCAATCCAAATTTTTAGTCCTCTTCAAAAGGTCATATGTAGTTATAGGTCCCAACCCCAAATGTTGATTCAATATGGATAATGAAATATATTTGAAATAAATATCAATCGTTGGATTAATGCATGGTTACTACAGTGCATTCACGAGTTAAGACATGCAGTCTGTTTTTTCTACATTTCCAAACAATCTGGATCTCTAATGCAAGATATGGACCATAGTGTTAGGTTTTTGTTTATTGCAATTTGATGGATGCATCATTCATTTTATTCATCATTTGAATTCACACACATGCATTGATTTAGAAAATCTTGAAATCTTGATTTACACATGCATTGTTTTAAATCTTGTAAATCATATGTTTCATGCATATTTTGGTTTTAATCTTGGATGCATTCAATTTGAAAAAGAGTTTTATAAATCAAGCAAGCCTATGGTTTTAAAACTTTCTAATCATTTTAGGCTTTTTATATTTCATGATTTTAAACCTCTTAGAATGATTTAAAATCATGTTTCCATGCTTGATTTAATGGCCCAAAAGAATCCCCTCAAGAATCACTTTAAAGTATGAGAAAAAATGGGAATTCTGGTCCCAGGGTCGACCTGCAGTGTACCAGGTCGACCTGCCCATGGACCAGGTCGACCTGGCACACTGCAGGTCGACCGGGCAGAGGGCCGCTGGCCTTCCAACGGTCATATTTGTAACCGTTTGTATTCGGTCGACCGGGGATGGTATGGGGTCGACCGAAGACACGTTGATACTCACTTTTTGAGTATAAATATGAGTTCATTCCCATGAGAAAAGGGTTGAACATTTTAGAACTCTTAAGCCTTCTTTGAGGTGTTTGGAGACAAGGAAAAGGGGATGAGCTAAGAGAGATCAAGGGGGTCATTAGTAAAGCTCAAGCTTGGATCATTAAGTTAAATCATCAAGTAAGCTTTACTTTTATTAATCATATGTTTTATGCTTTGACTAAATTATTGGTAAATGATTTTTAGCATATTAACTATGATGTGTTGAATCCACTCTTCTCTTAATCTTTGATTTTAGTTATTGGATTCTTCACCCTTGATTTCAAACCAAGTTTTGTTTTAAACCTTGTCAATCATGCTTAGCCAAAATCTTTGATTTCTTTATAGCATGATACATTAACTTGTTTGAAACTCTCTTTGTTGTTTTCAATCTATTTGAACTTTAGTTAAACTAATTTGTTTTGAAAACAACATTGAATGTGCATCACATGTTTAGACATAATTAATTTCATACAACTTGTGTCATCTTGATTTTCATAAATCATTTACAAGTTAGTATTTGTGTACATGTGATTTGCATAACACTTCAATCAAATCTTTTTATGAGCATTAAACTTTTGAATTGCTTTAAGCATATATTTTGATTGAGCTTTAATTTTAAACTTGATTGAAGTTTTCACTCACACACCTCATAAACATTTATCTTTGTAATTCTTAGTGTGTTTGTGTGAGTTGTTATTCACTTTCATATCCGCCTATCTTAGAGGCAAATTTATTGAGCTTGATTGTAATCTCTTAGAGTGTTTTGTGAAGACACTTTCGTTGAGAGAAATCCTTTATTGTAAAGGTTATTGCTTAGCCTAAGAAAAGCATTGTGTAATGGTTATTGCTTAGCCTATAAAAGCACATTGTAAGGTTATTGCTTAGCCTAGAAAAGCATAGTTAAAGAGGTTATTGCTTAGCCTTTTGAAAAGCATAATAGTGGAAATCCGGTGGGGTGTGAGGAACACAAGCCGGTAGTGGATGTAGGTATTGAGGCCGAACCACTATAAATCATTGTGTTATGGTGTGTGCTATGTGGTGATTTTGTTTATTAGCTTCCGCATTTTGTTTGTTAATCATCACAAGTGACTAGTTAATTTAAAGAAGTTAAAATTGGTCATAATTGGTCACTAATTAGTAGCTCACCCTATTCACCCCCCCTCTAGGGTTAGGATCCCCAGGACTTTCACATAGACCCCCTTTATATGGCAAGTAACGTTTACTGGATCAAATTCCAACGATTGATCCTTCATGTATTGTGAAATATTGACAAAAAGGACCAAAGGGTTAATGGTTCAATTTTAATTTTTGTGGGCCACTTTTTCCCAATCTAAACCTAAAATCCTTTTTAGGAGGTCAACAATAATTATCTGGTCAAATCTTATCGCTTGATTCATCATGGATATAATTATTTTATTTTCATCGGTAAAATGAATATAAAAATAAATAAAAATTAATAAACAGATTTACCGATGTTTAATTTCGTCGGTAAAAGTAAATAAAAAAACTTTAAAAAGATATTTACCGATGTGTTTATTTTTGTTGGTAACATGATCGTAAAAATAAATGAAAATTAATAAACATATGTACCGACGACTAATTTCGTCGTTAAAGGTAAAAAATAAAAATTTAAAAAGATATTTACCGACGTTTTTATTTTCGACGGTACAATTAATATAAAAATAAATAGAAATTAATAAACATATTTATCGACATTTGTATTTTCGCATGTAAAATTAATATAAAAATAAATAAATATTCATCAACATATTTACTGACGTTTAATTTCGTCGGTAAAAATAAAAAAGAAAATTAAAAGCATATTTACCGACGTTTTATTTCGTTGGTAAAATTTTAAAAATAAATTTTTTTTTAAATTTAAGAATGGCCTTTGCCGACGTTTTATTAAAAAAACGTCGGTAAAGGGTGAACTTTTGGCCACGTTTTTTAGAAACGTCAGTAAAAGTCTATACTTTTGCCGACGTTGTGAAAAACGTCGGTAAAGGATGCACTTTTGGCCACGCGTTTTACGAAACATCGGTAAAAGTCTTGACTTTTGCCGACGTTTTATAAAAACGTCGGTAAAGGTCTACCCTTTACCGACGAAAATAAAAACGTCGGCAAAGGTATACCCTTTACCGACGATTTTTAAAAAACGTGTCTAAAAGTGCAACTTGTTGTAGTGGAACTACCGAAGAAAAAACGACGGAGTGATGCCTTTACGTTGGGCCTTCTCAATATCCCCTTCTCAATCCATTCAAATCTCCTAAAATCTCTCCCTTCTCAATCTACTCAAATCTCCTAAAATCTCTCCCTTCTCAATCATCTCATGCCTACACTCAAAATTAATCCAATCTTCCCTTGTGCAGAACTCCTATCCCCATCATCCAGCACATTTCCTTCTTCTTCATCTTTTCTTTTTTTTTTCTTCCCTTCCTCTTCTTCCCCATTCCAATCCAGGCAGCGAAGAGACTTCTCCCACTCAGCCTCAAGATCTTTCTCTACGTCAACATCTTTATCTGCTGTAGAAAACCCTTGTAGAACTTCTGTTGCTTCAGGCTCATCATCGTTTCATGTATCAACACAGAGTGGAGGATCAACGCAGAGCACCATTTCAACCCAGGCAGCGAAGAGACTTCTTCCACGCAGGAGACGAACTTCATCAAAGGTAAGGGTGCCTCCCTTTCCTTTCCCTTTTTCCTGCACTGCTTCCCTGCACTGCCATCTACATAACCACCTACACCACCTATGAACGTCAGTATCCAAGCATCTGTTCTGGCAGTTCTTCAAGGTGAAAGACAACTTCTTAACATTAGTGAACCCATCCAAAAAACGCAAAGCGCTTTGGCTTCTCGGTGAGCCTTGTTTCCCCATTAAACAACCATCTATGTGATATCATACAACTACTCAATTACTGTATATAGATCCTTTGATGTCATAGCATTGGGTTGTGATTTATGCATTCAACATTCTTTTTTAAATTGGACAAAATTGAATTCTCCGCAACAGATTACATGTTTGTGGACAAGAATGGCAGTGTCGACAAACCCATATCATGGTTATGGGTCCGAAAACATTCGAACTTTGTTGGTAGATCTGATGATTATAGTTTCTATGATTTAGACTATTTCCAGACCTTGTTCATTGCTAAGATGTTTAAATCACTTGGAGATGCAGTGCAGAATTTAAAAAATTACGGTTACTGCACGACAGAAACCAGTTTTGGATGGACAGGGATCGTGGGACCCCGTGGCCCACTTGATCAGATCGGGACCCTAGATCTGATAATAGACCCAAGGGCGACTCTATTGGTGCAGGTCCCACACGGAGTGAACCTCATTTTGGCTTCCATCGTGTGTTTACAATCTGGGAGGCGTTAGTGGGGTTAAGAAGGAAATAACAGTTTGGGCATCAGGCGATGGTGTGTGTTCCCCACTGGATGATCCGATCTCAGATCTGGTCCCGTTCATCGGCCTGGACATGGCAGGGCGACCTCAAACATGTGGACCCATGAGAGCTGGGGCCCGTTTGGGCCACCATCCAGCAGTCTAACTGACGGTAGTAAGGAATTTGGGTTTTAATTCTATTTTTGTACTGTGGGGCCCATGTGGGCCATTGTTTTCAGATCGGGACCACGGATCTTGAAGAGGGGGCCTGGGCGATTTTGTTGGTAGGGTCTGATCTGGGTCTTGATCAGTGGAGCCCACGATGTCAGCAATTTTTATATCAGAGGCCAGATTTTTTTTTCTTTCTGGTAACGTTCTGTACAGAATGTGTTATGTGGGGAAGAAGAGATGGAGGTTCCGGTGGTCTGTGAGTGTAGCAGAAAGTGTAGCCCTCACCCATAAGTTCTGTTAAAGTTTATACTTTTGAAAAAGGACCTTGATTGTTTTATAAACTAAAAATTAGACCCTTTTGACTCATTAAGTTTATTTGATGTACTTTTGTTGTGGTTTTATTATTACAATTTTTGTTTATGGGGTTTATTATTTATTAATTAGATTGGTTTTATTTTGTCACATTTATTGGGTTTTACATTCTTTGAGCCATTTTATTTAAATACATGAAAATAATCCATGAATATTTGGATCCATAACATATTAAATAAATATTCAATCATTATATGTTTATTTCATAGACCTATTAAATATTCCATGGAATGATTTTGGAGATATAATAGCCCAATATATTATGTTTAGGTGCCTTTGTTGCTAGATGATTGTTTCTCACAAATCAGGTATGCTGAAAAATTCTCTTGATCATTGAAGTGGGAACAAAATCAGGTGCTTTGAAGATCAATTGTTTCTCAAATCAGGTAAGCTTTATAATTCTATATATATATTTTCTTTTTACCTACACAATTGTTAAATGTATATCATAGATACTTATTAAAGAATGAATACTTGTTCCATCTCAAGATAGGATCGAACATGAGCAAGTCTACTTTGGATAGTGGAGTTCTAATTAAAAAAATAGAACTCATAAATGCAAATCATGAGGGAAAGTTCTTACTATCAGAAATAGAACATTGTGAGCCTTTACACTTTTGTTTTAATAAGATTTATTATTTTAAAAGATTGTTTCATTTCACTAACTTATTTTCACTTATGTCAACAGCATTGAAGATGAAAGATATAATCAACAATTCAGCCAATTCAGCCATTGGGACAAGTAATGCACCTGGTCAATTGGAAAGTAAAGAGACGACCACAATGACTAACGCTGTAACAAATGGATGAATTGCACAATCTTCTTATTCTTCAAAAATTCTAATTATTTATTATTCACGTTTACGTTTGAAGCAGGATTCATTATTTATTATTGTGCATAAATATAATTATTTCATAAACTTTTAGTTTATAGATTCTTTCATATTACATTATCATGGTATGACAGTTATGTGCGACTATACTTGTGCAACGATGTCTATATGATACTATCTATTTCAATTAAATAATATATTTTCTCTTACTTTAATTCTAAATATATTTAAATATATTCTCACTTTTGGGCCAGGGCTAAGCACGGGCCTTTGTTGCTATTCTTTTCTTAATCCTCAAATCACTCTCTAATCTTAATTCATTCTAAAATCTCTCTAACCAATCTTCTTATCATTATGATTTTAGCATTAACTTTTTAAACCGTTGGATTCACTCACGTGATGGATTCTCATGCACTGTACTGCCCAACAAGCGCTAATAAACGCCTATTCAGAACAACTACTGCTCTCAACAAAGGGCTTGCTTGAAAACCATAGATAGGCAACCTTCCGAGCTTGAGCAAGGTTAAAGGTCCGAAGAACTCAAAATTGGAAAGAGCGGAAAGAGAACAAGAGCAGAAAGGAAGAGTAATAGCAGCACCGCCACCTCGAGGTGCAGCCGAGGAACTGGGGGACCTTCGAATAGGCAATTGAGAGATAGAGCTAGCCTATTCATTATGGGGAATCAATGCTCCGGGCCGAATAGAGCTTACCTCCGGCACCTGGCTTTCTCCGGCGCATATTAGCTTCGGTGCGCCGCTACACTCCCACTCCAAGCTACGCCCTATCTGAGTGCGTGTCAAGTCGGAAGGACACTGCGGAATCATCTGCATAATCAGAATCAGAAGCAGAAGAGGATAAATAGACGAAGAGTGGTAGTAACTGGTTTCGGCTGTAGCTACTCCACGCGCCTGGGATTGACCAGCGGTTGTTCTTGGGTAGTGGTGGTTGCTCATGGGAAGGGGTTGGAAACTACATTCAGAACTGTGCGTGTTCATGGAGGCTATGCTATTTATTACTTGAGAACATGAGCTCAGATCAGGGCCCACCCTGATGCACGCCTGCATTCACTAGGAGGATATGGACCATACATGTGATTGAGATCCACAAGGTGGGCCCCACATAATTATTGGTACGCAATTGTTGTTAGTTTCCCGCCTTGTGGTTTCTAATTGGCTACACGGCTTGCACTACAGGCCCCATGTACACGTGAGATTGCTACTTCACAAAGGCATGAAGCCTAATTAAAGTGGCCCACCATATGCCACTAATCACATAAAAAACTCATAACCCAATGATATGCATGAAGCTCTGAGATTTTCACCAATGGAAATCTTATAATAAATCCCTAAGCCCCACATGAGAGATTTTACTTCACAAATTAAGGCTTGAAGTATACATGAAGGGGCCAACCACATGCCATTGATCCATAAAAATTAACCTTGATTCAAGGAGGACCAAGGGAGTTGGATGATCAATGAGGAAACAAATAGGCCCCAAAAGAAAATAATATGCATTTGCGAATGCATATTATTCATCATGGTAATTTCTTCTTTGAGGCATCACTAGGTTTTATAATAAAAGAGATGCACTCCTTCGAAGGAGTTGGAGTTAAATATATTAAATTCCAAATGTCAACGATAATAATTAACGTTTAGTGGCAAAAACTTCATCAGTTCTCTTTTTTTTTTATTCTTTTTTTCCACGAATAAGAAGATTGAACAAGTTTTTTCTTCTTTGAAAGAATCTTTCATAGATGAATAATATATCTAAAACTCAATATAATACTGATTTTGCTTGATGCATTTGTCATTGTGTTTTCTTGAGGTTCATTTTTTGGTTTTTAGTGATTCAACCTCATGAAATGCGCACGTGAATGGATAATATATGTTATTTATTATTAATTTTATTTTTCTTATCGGTTCATGTTACACATTATTTTGGATTATTAAGAAAAGATTTTCTATATTCATTTCTCCATTGCTTTTTTTTCCTAAATAGCTAATGGGACGACCCAAGCCATTTTTTGAGATAATATATTTATATATTTATTTTATTTATCAATAATATTCTAAAGAAAATATTAAATTAAAAAATACTTTTATTTTAAGCCCGGGCCTGTGTTACTAGTACCAATACAAAATAGACCATATTTCTTCTGTCTAATATGGGGAAAATGTTTTCTGTAAACTACAATAGGAGGGATTATACATATACAATGTCTTTAACCCTTTACCCACAATTTCTCTCCACACTCAGCCTAAAATATTTAAAATTTTAATTTTTCTTTCTAGACACTCTAATCATACCTATAGTAGCCATAACCCCTTTCTCTCTACACACAGCTCACCACCATAGTTTGGAGCCTCTCCTGCAACTCGAATCAACGTTTGGATCCCTCCTTCCATACAGTTAAATCGCTTACCCTCCTTTTACCCTTTTACACTACATTTTTTGCCCATTACGCACAGAACTTTAAACACTTTTTTATTACATTTATACCCCTATATGAAATTACCAAAAAGGACAATCACCTATCAAACCTAAAACTCTAATTTCTCTTTGCACACAATCCCATTTCACTTTCATTATTCTCTTCACTTACTCTCGTTCCTCCCATTCCACCGACCGATTCATCCCTTAACTCTCATTCCCTTCTTCCCCCAATCTCATTCTTTCTTTCACATCATCATCTCTCCATTTATCACATTCTACTCTCCCTTCATATCCCACCATTGTAAATATATCATTTCTTAGTGAAACCTCACTCTCAATATCAGATTTTTATTTAATGGGTGATCAAACTAACAAGCAAAATGCATTTGCTGAACATAATAGTAATGACAAGATGAGTTGTTGTGTTGTTTATTTTGATTTTCGCCATTTCTCGAAACTTGCAAAATCCTTTTTTTAATTTTTGTTGCCGCGAAACGTTCCGACTTTCAATGCAGAACAAATTACCAATGTTTAGCCTCTTATAGCTGAACATATCAATTTCGTTTAACCGTATCTGGCTGAACAAAAAGCTTATATTCAGCTACATATGGCTGAACATATCGATTATTTTCTCTCCTTTTCCTTTACTTTGTAATCAACAACGAGTTCCCTGTGGGTTTTATTGTGGACTGGTTGTAAGTACTAAAATCTTGATTAGAAATGACAGATTATAGATGTCTATGATGACCCTATCTATGACGAAGCTCAAATACACATTATGAGATGAAGAACAAATGGAGAGAATGTAGAAAACATTATTTGATTGAAAAGGGGCAAGAGAGAATGGTAATGATAGATGGGTGGATGGCTGGAAAAATAGATAGAGGAGAAGGAGACGAAGAAGATGATGATGACCTTAGGTACACTCACCATATGACAGATATATAGAGCAAAGAAGAAGAAAATGCGGAGGAGGGTTTTTACCGATTGGAAAGAGGGCTCCAAATGATGGTGCTAAGCTGTGTGTAGAGAGAAAGGGGACATGACTACTTTAGGTATGATTTGAGTGTGTAGAAAGAAAAATCAAGATTTGAAACTTTTTAGGCTGAGTGTGGAGAGAAATTGTGTGTAAATAAAGGGTTAAAAAAGTAGCGTATTTAGAAGCCCTCAGGGTTAAAATCGTAGTGTACTTAGAAGCCCTCATCAATAAACAGACAGCCCTTTGGTATTCTTTTCATCCCAAAAGATAGCATTCGGTCCAATTTTCACTCTTTGGACGTTGGCTCACATCATTGTATTAAATCTCAAGAAATCTACGGCTAAGATGCTGTTAAACTTCAACATTGTTAAATCAAGGGCTACGGTAAAATGGCGTTGCTGATTTTTTTAGATCCATTTCCCCTCTTCCTGACAATAAACGAGCATTTAGGTGAGCATCGCGAGCTGGCCTGCAGCAGTTGGTAAAACGATATCCTCTTCTAATATTATTAATGGGTTACATCTAAAATCTTGTGACTCGTTGACTATATCGAGAGGGACTAGTCCCACTAGGGAGAGTTCCTGTGGACTGAGTGTGTTCATGGGTCATGCATGAGAACCAACACCAACCCCTGATTACTTTCATGCTTCACAACAAGGCCATTTGACTGATCCGTCACCCTCCATTTTGACATGCATGATCAGAAATTTCAAAGGTGTTCCTTTGAATTGGTATATCCCATCAAGATAATTGTGATCATGGTACAGTGTCTGGTCGATCCTAACCATTCATTCCAAATGTGTTCCTTTAAATTGGTACGTAAGTTCCATGATTTCTATCATATTCACCACTCTGAATGGATGTGTTCTACTAGCTAGGGGGTGAAACTGTTGATATCTCTCGAACCATACTGGCTCATAAAAGTGCCTTTGGATCAAACGGTTTGGATGGCCTAATTATCTCAAAACATGAGTCATCAATCATCACGCATGCATGTCCCATTTTCAGTTAGTAGTTTAAAACTTATTTTAATCAGTAACAATAAAACTCGTTCATTAAGAGAGAGAGGTCCGTACATCATTCAAGCCAGACAAAAAATAAAGAAGCACAGGTATATAACGTCAATTGGGGTAGTTTCATAAAAAAAAAAAAATGTACGAACAACTCTCTTATCATTTTATGATTTTTTTTCATAAAACTATTGAATTAAAATTTAATATTAATTTTTTCATAAAAATCCCGATAAATTATGGTGACGAGTATGCCAAAGTATGGACTTCCTTTGTATATTGTGGTCTGAATGTCTACCATTTTACAAAAAAATTGAAATAGGAGCACGAGGATTGAAAGAGGAGCACGGGGAAGAAAAGTGATCAATTTGGCAAGGCCTCAATCAATGAGTCCGGTGGACCGAACGAAATAGGAAGATACCATTTCATCCAATCCATAATGGCCAACTATATAAAATCTCTTTTTTTATTTTTTTAATTCCAAAAAAATTGTTAGATTGTGAATTGGAAAAAATAATATGTCCCTATTTTATGGAAAAAGGGATCCAGACTCTCAATATTGATGAAAATCTTGACATGTTGCCCTTTAAAAGCAGCAGGGTTATGTGCTTTCTCTCTTGAGCTCATTTTTTATGAAAAGACAATCAACTTTTATCGTGCCATGCCTAGGCCGTGTTGGCAATCGTGTCGTGCGTAGGTTGTGCCGTGTGGGCAATCGTGTCGTGCGTAGGTTGTGCCATGAGTTTCCTGTCATTCTTGGTGTTTATTAACTTAAGGGACAATTACCGTACGGACGGCACAAGACTCGAAAATTACCCCATTAAAAATAAAAAATTATAATTTATCGGATTAAAGATCGTACATAAAAAAAGCTCAAAATGGGATGAAAATACCCTTTTTTCGTGCGATATCGTATAGGGGTAGGATATCGCATAGTTCGATATCCCAAGTACTTAGGATATCGCACAGTTTGATATCCTACACACGTAGGATATCGCATAGTTCGATATCCCAAGTACTTAGGATATCGCACAGTTCGATATCCTACACACGTAGGATATCGCACGGTTCGATATCCTAGACCTGTATGATATCGCAGAGCCACCTACTCCCATCACATCACGTACCACAATTTTCACCACAAAAGCTATATTTCATCTTCTCCGTTTTTTCACTGAGGAGGTCCGTTTCATCTTTTTTTCGCTGAAGACCTTCGTTTCAATCTCCGTTCGATTGGATATTACCATTCCATCTTTTTTCATCCGCACTTTATAGTATCTCACAGTGCAGTTTTGGCCATTTAATAGCATCTCTAATTTTAATCACCCTATGTCATGTTTTATCTTTCTCCCCCTAGTGTTTTTTGCCTTGTTTGCACTTTATCAGTAGGTATTAGAGCTTGTGCTATCACTTGGTAGGTGGTGCTTCATTAACAGGCATGAATGTGGGACATGGTTGTTGTGGCTAAGTTTTTCACGTGGAGGATGTGCTACAGAGTAAGAAACCTTCAAAATTTATAGACTAGCAAAAAGACACTTGCCATATAAAACGCAAGGAAACCATTCAAATCATAAAAATAAAAATAAAAATGATCAAGGATTTTTTTGTGAAAAATGTGGTATCAACATCCTTTTAAGGATTGACATTGATGACATGAGAGGGATGAGGGATGTGGAGTGCGTCAGCCTGGTGCAGGTCTCGTTATAGCGAGACTTGTTCTTGCTATAGCGAGAGAGATCTTGCGCATGTAGCTGGTGATTTTCCCCCTTGACTATGGCCGATCCTTTGGCTAGCAGAAGAGAAATGGGGTTCTTTTCTTCATAAACTATCCAAGTGGGTCCCCACTAGATGGTTGTCTCTGCATTCTGAATGGTGGCCTTTACTGCCACGATCTGTATGGAGTATATAGCTGCCTCTATTAATCAGTGTTTGTGAAACGGAAAAAATTATTACACCTTTGTTTCGAAGGTGTAGTTAAAAACTCCATTGTGCTGGTCTGCCTGGTCTAATCTTCATGTAGTTGGTACTGGCTACTTGGTTCAATCAGTTTCTAAAGCAGAGAGTTGGATTTTCTTTTTGCCTAATTATCCCCATTGTTATGAGTTCAGGACCAGCAACGATCACCTGTGGCTATTGCCCCTATCAATGGGGGTGCCAATGGAAATGAAGGTGGTGACACCGAAGTTGTGAGTGCAAACATGGGTAATGGAAGAAATAACAGTCCAGAGAAACACAACCAAATCAGTGGATACTTAAAAAAAATAATACACATGAGAATAAGAGAAGAGGATCATGAGATAAGTAAATGGGGTTGATCTTGAGAACAAGTGATGAGATTTGAAAAAAAAGTAAGAGAGGAGAAAACCTTTGCAAATGAATGAATGAAGGGGAAGAAAAAAAGGAGAGTATTTATTGTATTGGATACACAATGGGCACGTATTTGTACACACAGGGGGCCGAGATGAATAGGTCTCGCTATAACGAGAGATTTATACCTGAACAGGTCTCGCTATAGCGAAACTTGCCTCTGCAAGCAAGACGTTGAAGAGGAAGAGGGCGAGGTAGATGGCCGCAAACAGAAATCCAGAAAGCAATCTGATCTCGCTATAGCGAGAATAAATGAAAGATACGGGGAAGAAAGACGAGAAGAAACATGGAGTAGCAAAGTTTTTTCATCGCTGGAAAAGTGGGCTTAGGATATCGAACTGTGCGATATCCTAAGCGCCTGGGATATCGAATCCTTCGATATCCTACAGATCTAGGATATCGCTGGAAAAAGGGTATTTCTGTGAGACCCCACCCCTGGTGGGCCCTCAATGTGAATTTGAATACTATATATTAGCTTAAGTATTTTAATTATATTAATTATGGGACTTAGTGAGGGTAGTTATGTATTTTCCTAGGGTTAGTCTAGTGGTGTAATTAGTAGAGTCAATAGGGGGTCTTTTGTTATTTTTAGAGTTAGGGAGTTTGTTAGAGGCCCTAGTTAGAGTTTTGTATTTACTATAGGGGGTTTGCACCAAAGAATCTTCTAGAAGCCTACCTAAAGACCTAGATACCCTTTACCCTAACCCTAATCCCATTCTAACCCTAAGGGCATTTTTGTCCATAACCCAAAAACCCAACCTATATAAACTAAACCCTCCCCTGCCCTAACAACTACTGTTCATCTCCTTTTCTCTCAAGTTCCAATCTCTTCTCTCTTCTTCTTCCCCAATTCCCTCCAACGAACCCTCATCTCTCCTCCAATCTCTCTCTCTCTCTCCCTCGCCCCAGAAATCCCTTAACAGAAGACCAGCCGAGACCGGCCTGCACCATAAGAGCTACTGCCGAGACCTTTTCTCTTTTTCCCTGTGGTTTTCTCTCTTTTCCTTCTACCTTCAATTGATCAAGGCAAGTGCACTGTGCTGGTAGTCTAGATTGCATGTTTCCTTCCTTTGATTTGCAGTAGAATTTCAATTTGTAATATATATGTTTAGATCGATCCTTGAGCATGTTTGTTTGGTTCCTTTGGCCATTGATGGATGGGATTACCTCATTTGGATGATCAATGGCCGGTTGATGATGGGTGGATGATGTAGGAATGATTTATTTTGCTTCTGTAATGGTCTATGGAGAATCCCAGAAGAATTGGGTACACGGGAATGAGTTTCCGGAGATGGAATGACAAGAACCCATCTCGCAGTATTGAGATCGAAATCGAAGTAGGACCACCCTTGGTAGATCAGGACCCTACGTCTATGTGAGGGGGCCTGTGCGACCATGGGTTGCTACTTGATCTGGATTTTGATCAGAGGTGGACCACCATTCCTGTGCTTAATGAAGAGAAGTTGTGTCCTGTCGCAGAACTGGGTTCTGTAACAGAACACAATCACTGATAGGAGAGATGGACAGAGTCCAGCGATGGCCGAGCTCAGCACTTGCAGAGCCCAGCGGTTGCCGAGCTCAGCATTAGTGCAGCTCAGCAACTGCCGAACTCAGCACTTGTAGAGCCCAGCGGTTGCCGAGCTCAGCGTTAGCGCAGCTCAGCAACTGCCGAGCTCAGTACTGGCCGAACTCAGCGATGACTGGATTCAACACTAGCCGAACTCAGAGTTCTGCCGAGCATAATGGTTAGGATGAGATTCGCGTTTAGCCGAGCTAAGTGTCTAGGCCGAGCTCAGTGCTCAAAGCCGAGTTCAGTGTTACGGCCGAACTCAGTGTTATGGCCGAACTCAGTGTTTTACTGAGCTCAGCGCCAGACCGGGTTCCGTGCCAGACCGGACTTCGAGCTTAGCCGAACTCAGTGCTTAACCGAGCTGAGAGCTAAACCAACCTCAATGTCCTGCCAAGCCCAATGCATTTTCCCGAACTCAGCTGGGTGATCCAACTGAGCTAGGCCCTTTGCCGAGCTGAGCTGGGTGGCCGAACTGAGTATTCAATTGAGCTCCATTGCTTAGCCGAACTCCGAGATGGATTTCCAAAAAGGCGGGATTTCAACAAAGGAGACTAGAACCTGGGACATTCCCTTCAGCCAGAATCCTTAGTGTGCACGGCCAACTACCCAGGCCAGGGAGTTAGCCGAACTCACAGGAAGTCCTGGACAAACAGGCTTTGCCTGCAGGGTGTCTTTGCCTTCTCTGGACCCAGTGTGCCGAGCTGACCGCCCAGGCCAGGAGGTCGGCTGAGCACACTGTGTACAGTGACACTTCCCAGATTCTAAATTCCATTGTTGCAATCATATGTAGAACCCATTGACCATTCAAATAGACTTCCATCACTGTGCCAGCCACGAGTCAATGGTACGGCTCAACCTTGACTCGTGGGGTCCACTAATTAAAGTCCAGGTTATGTAATCTAAAAGATTCGACCTTTATACGTTACCAAAATGATGCACATAACTTCTAAGCACCAAACACAATATTCCTTAGCATCTGTGGTTTCACTTAAAGATCGAATTACCTGAGATGGACCTGTATCCGAAAGTGGACCATTTACCTAGGTTGGACTGTTGCTATCTCCCTATGATTCGTGTACTTGGAGATTCATCTCCCTCATACTACGACTATCACTCTATTGTCCTTATTATTGCTCATACCTGTTAATTAAATGGAAAATGGAGGACCTAAACCTAGGAATACTTAGAGGTGACCCGGTAATCTGATTTGGGTGGATCATTGACCCGTGTCTGTGGCTAGGCGGGCCCTTTTTATGGCCTAAGTTGGATGTGAATTACCCTAGAATGGAGAGGTTAGATTGTATGGGCTTGTGACCCATTATGGACGTAGATGGATCATATGTCATTGAACATGGACTTGTGTCTCATATGGATTGTTATAGACCAGGCCAAGTATTTGGTGGGCCTTGGTACGGATCCAATGATGGAATTGGACTTGGACTATGATCCACAGTTTATATTGAGTACTTGGACCTCTTAGGGACTTTTGTTAGGACCTTGTTCACGCAAGGCAAAGCCTAGACAGACACAGACCTTTATTGTTTCCGAGTCGGCATAGACATTCACTCAGTTGATTTAAGCTCAGCCAGTTGGACTGATCATCACTGGTAGGAGCTATTGAGATTTGTTGTGTGGCTATCATGATGAGCACTGTTGGGACGGACGGTGTGATGCCGGTTCCGGTCGTTGTGGATGATGTTGATGATATTTTGCGGGGTTAGTAATCCCTAGCATTAGCTTAGGATCCCTACCGCGACTGTGTTCAGTATGGGAGGGCCGCGGCATAATATCCCGCGGTGACCAGCTTATGTGGATGTGCCATATTGTGTAGGTTTATTACTGTTATGCTTATTATGATTCTACATTGTTATCTTGCACGACTGCATAGCATATGTACCTTTGTTACTCTCTTAACCTTTATACATGTCTCTACTCATTTTGATGCATACATTCTATATTATCTGCATATTGTGACTTGCCAGATCTTTAGATCTGACCCACTCTTGGTGCTTAGGTCTTGACCCCGAGTTCGAGGGCGATGCGTTCGCACTCGTTGAGGTGCCCGTAGCAGGCGACTACGGATGGGGGCCGGCCGACCATGAGGTCGAGCCGGTGATTGGAGAGCCGACACCAGCTGCAGGGGTTTGAGCGTTCTTTTGTCTGGGTTTTGAGAGATTTTTGTTGTGAGACGGGTAGTGATAAAAATATGTAATTAAACTTTGATTTGTTATCACTATACATTTAGGCTGGACTTCAGCCCTTCTACATTTGACATATATACGATGATACCTTATGCTTCCGCTATCTCTGTATGGCTTCCGCTTATAATACGCTTCCGCAATAATAACTGTTGTTACATTATTGTTCAAAAAGTTTTAAATTGGACCTCACTGCGGACCTACGATCTTGGAAGTTCTCGGATTTTCCGGGAAGTAGCGCGCCAATTTCGGTACTTTGACGATTTTCTCGGTATCCGGAATTGGGGCGTTACAATTTTATGGTATCAGAGCGGGCAAGTCTCTAGGAAATAAAATACACTAGAAACTTTAGGACGTAGTGAGGATCTCAGTGTGGGGGTACGTATAGGGTCGATGGATCGGGTAGAATCAGTGTAGTCCTAAGTGTTGGACTTAAACTAACCTAATTCTTTCTCTTAACAGATGTCTAGAGAAGGTTCTCCATCACATATGATGCCAGCAGCCGGTAGTCAGCCAGACTTCGAGCAGCGTTTCCAGAGGTTCTTGCAGGCCTTCCTCGTTTCCCAGGAGGCCCAGGCGTCGGCGCAGCAGCAGCAGGCCGAGGATTTTGCCCAATTCCAGACGCAAGTCTTGGACATCATGGACAGAGTGGCTCAGCCAGGCACAGCAGCGGCATCCGTTCGGGAGGCAGACCCGAACGTCATATTTGAGAGGTTCCTCAAAAGAGGACCGCCTGAGTTCACTGGCGCCGATGACCCGCTGGTGGCCGACGAATGGATCGTGCGGATGGAGAAGATCTTCAAGGTCTTCGAGTGCACCGGTCAGCAGAGAGTGCAGTTAGCCGCTTATATGTTCCGGGGAGTCGCGGAGGACTGGTGGAGGACGATTCAGCGTCATTTCGAGACGATAGGAGACGAGATCGCTTGGACTGCATTCAGGGCGGACTTCCTTCGGAAGTTCATACCATCTCACGTCAGAGACCGCAAGCTGCGGGAATTTCAGGCGCTGGTGCAAGGCAGCATGACTGTCTACCAGTATGAGGTTCGCTTCACCCAGCTTTCTCGTTTTGCAGAGGCTCTGATCACACCTGAGTCCGAGAGGATCCGTCGGTTCGTCGATGGGCTGAGAGATGAGATTCAGTTGAGCATGTCCTGCATCGATCTGCCCACATATGAGGAGGCTTTGAGGAGAGCTTACTGGGCAGAGGAGCGTCTGCAGCGGATAGAGGCCAGTCAGCAGCAGAGGCGAGTTAGAGCCGCCTTGGTCAGACCGCAGCCCTTGCCCATACAGCAGCAGCCATTTCAGAGACAGAGGCCAGCAGGCCAGGCCAGGCAGCATCAGTATCAGCGGCAGCCTCAGCAGCAGCAGCAGCGTGGGCCCAGAGTATGCTATGACTGTGGGGAGACAGGACACATCTCCAGATTTTGCCCATTCAGAGGGGGACAGCCTCAGGCCCCGATGCTTCAGCTTCCAGCACCACCGAGAGCACCAGCTCCAGCTCCACCCGTTCAGCAGATTGCACCGGCACCCCAGCCACCTCAGCAGCAGTACCGTGCCCAGCAAGCAGGCACGTGGACCCCAGCAGCCCAGGGGACAGCACTACCAGAGGGGACGATACCAGAGGCCCCATGGACAGCAGCGACAGCAGCAGAGACCTCAGGCTGTAGGTCAGGCATTCGCACTCACACATGAGGAGGCCGAAGCTGCAGGGAACGTCGTTGAAGGTACTCTTTCTATTTGTGATCAGATTGCTAGAGTATTGTTTGATCCTGGTGCGACACATTCCTATGTGTCTTCTGCTTTTGCTTTAGTTCTTGGTGGGGTAGGAGAGGAGTTGCCTTGCACGCTAGTTGTGTCTACGCCCGTGGGCAAGAGGGTAGTGTGTCAGACTTACCACCCCAGATGCCGAGTGCAGATCGGGGAGTACATTATGTTTGCAGATTTGATCGTGTTACCCATGCATGACTTCGACGTTATCTTGGGGATGGATTGGTTGGCCAGATATCGAGCGGTGATGGATTGCTTCGAGAAGATAGTCAGACTCACCATCGACGGTTCAGACGACACAGTCGAGTTTGTAGGCGAGAAGAAGCCACGCAGTACCAGATTGATTTCAGCACTGAAGGCTGAGAGGCTAGTGCGATCAGGTTGCGAAGGCTACATCGCATTCATCTCAGATGACAAGAAGTCCAAGGGAGTCGAGGAGATCCCAGTCGTTTGCGAGTTTCCAGACGTGTTTCCCGACGAGATCCCAGGATTGCCTCCAGTCAGAGAGATCGACTTCACCATCGAGCTTGTGCCAGGCACCGCACCGATTTCTAGAGCTCCTTATCGCATGGCTCCAGCAGAGCTGCGAGAGTTGAAGACCCAGTTGCAAGAGTTGATAGACAAGGGCTTCATCAGACCGAGCATGTCACCTTGGGGAGCACCTGTGCTCTTCGTGAAGAAGAAGGATGGATCGATGAGGATGTGCATCGACTACAGGCAGCTGAACCAGGCAACAGTGAAGAACAAGTATCCTCTTCCCCGGATCGACGAGCTTTTCGATCAGCTTCAGGGAGCGCAGTACTTCTCAAAGGTGGACCTGAGATCGGGATATCATCAGCTGCGAGTCAGAGAGCAGGATGTGCAGAAGACAGCATTTCGTACTCGTTACGGACACTATGAATTCCTTGTGATGCCGTTCGGGTTGACGAATGCGCCGGCAGTGTTCATGGCCCTGATGAACAAGATCTTCGCCCCGTACCTCGACAGCTTTACGGTGGTGTTCATCGACGACGTGTTGGTCTACTCCAAGTCCAGAGAGGAGCACGAGCAGCATTTGAGGACGTCTCTACAGTTGCTACGTGACAACCAGCTGTACGCAAAGCTCAGCAAGTGCGAGTTCTGGTTAGAGCAAGTAGTCTTCCTCGGACATATCATCTCCAGAGACGGCCTAGCAGTGGATCCAGCGAAGATCGAGGCAGTAGTGAACTGGGAGAGACCGAAGAATGTTACAGAAGTTCGGAGTTTCCTTGGCTTAGCAGGCTACTACCGCAGATTTGTCAAGAGTTTCTCTTCGATTTCCGCCCCTTTGACCAAGCTGACGAGGAAGGATGTACCGTTCGTATGGACAGATGCATGCGAGGACAGCTTTCAAGAGCTGAAGGAGAGACTGACGTCAGCACCGATCTTATCTTTACCTTCTGGTACAGGCGGTTTCGTTGTCTTCACCGATGCTTCAGGGACCGGTCTCGGTTGTGTTTTGATGCAGGAGGGTAAGGTCATCGCCTATGGATCTCGCCAGCTGAAGGAACACGAGAAGAAGTATGCTACTCACGACCTGGAGCTTGCAGCAGTCGTGTTCGCACTGAAGATGTGGCGGCACTACCTCTACGGAGAGAAGTTCGAAGTCCATTCAGATCATCGCAGTTTGCAGTACCTGTTCACTCAGCATGACCTCAACAACCGTCAGAGGCGTTGGATGGAATACATCAAGGATTACGACTTCCCTATCAAATACCATCCGGGTAAGGCGAACGTCGTAGCAGATGCTTTGAGCAGGAAGACCGCCCTAGTCAGTTTTCTAGCAGCAGAGGGTGTGTAGACCGATGTCTTCAGTGACTTGGATGTCCAGTTTCAGCCGCTCAGCGATAGAGTTATGCTTGCTACCATGTCCGCATGGGAACCGGAGTTGCTAGGAGAGGTCAAGGACAGTCAACGCAGCGATCCTAAGCTTGTCAGAGTGATCGAGCAGATTGACCAGAGGCCAGAGTTCAGACTGATTGGTGGAGTGACTTTACTATCAGGACAGGCTGTGTGTACCAGATATCCAGGAGCTGAAGGACCAGATCTTAGCAGATGCACACCACAGCAGATATTCGATTCACCCAGGCAGCACCAAAATGTACAGGAACCTGAGGAGCTACTACTGGTGGAACAACATGAAGAAAGAGATTGCAGGCTATGTGGCCAGATGTCTGACCTGTCAGCAGATCAAAGCCGAGCACCAGAAGCCACCAGGGCTACTTCATCAGCTCGAGATACCTCAGTGGAAGTGGGAGCATATTACCATGGATTTTATTGCAGGACTTCCAGCTACCAGGAGACGCAGTGATGGCATTTGGGTGATCGTGGACAGGCTGACCAAGTCAGCTCACTTCTTGCCAGTATCGATGAGAGCAGGACTCGACGTCCTTGCTAAGCTGTACGTGGACAGGATCGTCTCTTTGCACGGAGTTCCAGCTTCGATTGTTTCAGACAGAGATCCACGCTTCACTTCTCATTTCTGGGAGAGTCTACAGCGAGCTTTGGGTACCAAGTTGAGCTTCAGCACAGCCTATCATCCTCAGACAGACGGACAGACAGAGCGCACCAACCAGACCTTGGAGGATATGTTGCGAGCTTGTGTTCTAGACTACAAGGAGAACTGGGAGGATTCCTTGCCACTCTGTGAGTTTGCCTACAACAACAGTTACCACTCGAGCATCAAGATGGCACCGTTCGAAGCGTTGTACGGCAGGAAGTGCAAGACCCCAGTCTGTTGGGAGGAAGTTGGTGTCAGGAGTTTCCATGGACCATCTATTGTCGGCGATACCAGTGAGAAGATCCGCCAGATAGTGGAGAACCTGAAGAGTAGCCGCAGTCGACAGAAGAGCTATGCAGACAATCCGACGCAGACCCCTCGAGTTTCAGAAGGAGACCGTGTATTCCTGAAGGTTTCCCCAGCTCGAGGCACCCTCAGATTCGGCGAAAAGGGCAAGTTAGCACGGAGATACGTCGGACCCTTTGAGATCAAGGCCAGGATCGGAGATGTCGCCTACAGACTTCAATTGCCAGCAGAGCTATCGGGTGTGCACGACGTCTTCCATGTCTCGATGTTGAGGAAGTATGTGGAGGACCCTACCCACATTCTGCATCACCAGCCGCTCGACATCCAGCCCGACGCGTCCTACATCGCCAAACCAATCGCCGTCATCGACACCAAGGAGAAGGTGCTTCGGGACCGAACCATTCAGTTCGTGAAGGTTCAGTGGGAGCATCACACTCCGGAGGAGGCTACTTGGGAGCTACGAGACCAGGGTGGCAAGAGATTATCCACATCTTCTACCGCAGGTATATCCCTACTTTGTTTTTACATTTGGGGACCAAATGCTTTAAGGAGGGAGGAATGTGAGACCCCACCCCTGGTGGGCCCTCAATGTGAATTTGAATACTATATATTAGCTTAAGTATTTTAATTATATTAATTATGGGACTTAGTGAGGGTAGTTATGTATTTTCCTAGGGTTAGTCTAGTGGTGTAATTAGTAGAGTCAATAGGGGGTCTTTTGTTATTTTTAGAGTTAGGGAGTTTGTTAGAGGCCCTAGCTAGAGTTTTGTATTTACTATAGGGGGTTTGCACCAAAGAATCTTCTAGAAGCCCACCTAAAGACCTAGATACCCTTTACCCTAACCCTAATCCCATTCTAACCCTAAGGGCATTTTTGTCCATAACCCAAAAACCCAACCTATATAAACTAAACCCTCCCCTGCCCTAACAACTACTGTTCATCTCCTTTTCTCTCAAGTTCCAATCTCTTCTCTCTTCTTCTTCCCCAATTCCCTCCAACGAACCCTCATCTCTCCCTCCAATCTCTCTCTCTCTCTCTCCTCGCCCCAGAAATCCCTTAACAGAAGACCAGCCGAGACCGGCCTGCACCATAAGAGCTACTGCCGAGACCTTTTCTCTTTTTCCCTGTGGTTTTCTCTCTTTTCCTTCTACCTTCAATTGATCAAGGCAAGTGCACTGTGCTGGTAGTCTAGATTGCATGTTTCCTTCCTTTGATTTGCAGTAGAATTCCAATTTGTAATATATATGTTTAGATCGATCCTTGAGCATGTTTGTTTGGTTCCTTTGGCCATTGATGGATGGGATTACCTCATTTGGATGATCAATGGCCGGTTGATGATGGGTGGATGATGTAGGAATGATTTATTTTGCTTCTGTAATGGTCTATGGAGAATCCCAGAAGAATTGGGTCACGGGAATGAGTTTCCGGAGATGGAATGACAAGAACCCATCTCGCAGTATTGAGATCGAAATCGAAGTAGGACCACCCTTGGTAGATCAGGACCCTACGTCTATGTGAGGGGGCCTGTGCGACCATGGGGTGCTACTTGATCTGGATTTTGATCAGAGGTGGACCACCATTCCTGTGCTTAATGAAGAGAAGTTGTGTCCTGTCGCAGAACTGGGTTCTGTAACAGAACACAACACTGATAGGAGAGATGGACAGAGTCCAGCGATGGCCGAGCTCAGCACTTGCAGAGCCCAGCGGTTGCCGAGCTCAGCATTAGTGCAGCTCAGCAACTGCCGAACTCAGCACTTGCAGAGCCCAGCGGTTGCCGAGCTCAGCGTTAGCGCAGCTCAGCAACTGCCGAGCTCAGCACTGGCCGAACTCAGCGATGGCTGGATTCAACACTAGCCGAACTCAGAGTTCTGCCGAGCATAATGGTTAGGATGAGATTCGCGTTTAGCCGAGCTAAGTGTCTAGGCCGAGCTCAGTGCTCAAAGCCGAGTTCAGTGTTACGGCCGAACTCAGTGTTATGGCCGAACTCAGTGTTTTACTGAGCTCAGCGCCAGACCGGGTTCCGTGCCAGACCGGACTTCGAGCTTAGCCGAACTCAGTGCTTAACCGAGCTGAGAGCTAAACCAACCTCAATGCCCTGCCAAGCCCAATGCATTTTCCCGAACTCAGCTGGGTGATCCAACTGAGCTAGGCCCTTTGCCGAGCTGAGCTGGGTGGCCGAACTGAGTATTCAATTGAGCTCCATTGCTTAGCCGAACTCCGAGATGGATTTCCAAAAAGGCGGGATTTCAACAAAGGAGACTAGAACCTGGGACATTCCCTTCAGCCAGAATTCCTTAGTGTGCACGGCCAACTACCCAGGCCAGGGGGTTAGCCGAACTCACAGGAAGTCCTGGACAAACAGGCTTTGCCTGCAGGGTGTTTTCCTTCTCTAGACCCAGTGTGCCGAGCTGACCGCCCAGGGCAGGAGGTCGGCTGAGCACACTGTGTACAGTGACACTTCCCAGATTCTAATTTATATTGTTGCAATCATATGTAGGGCCCACTGACCATTCAAATAGACTTCCATCACTGTGCCAGCCACGAGTCAATGGTACGGCTCAAACCTTGACTCGTGGGGTCCACTAATTAAAGTCCAGGTTATGTAATCTAAGATGATTCGACCTTTATACGTTACCAAAATGATGCACATAACTTCTAAGCACCAAACACAATATTCCTTAGCATCTGTGGTTTCACTTAAAGATCGAATTACCTGAGATGGACCTGTATCCGAAAGTGGACCATTTACCTAGGTTGGACTGTTGCTATCTCCCTATGATTCGTGTACTTGGAGATTCATCTCCCTCATACTACGACTATCACTCTATTGTCCTTATTATTGCTCATACCTGTTAATTAAATGGAAAATGGAGGACCTAAACCTAGGAATACTTAGAGGTGACCCGGTAATCTGATTGGGTGGATCATTGACCCGTGTCTGTGGCTAGGCGGGCCCTTTTTATGGCCTAAGTTGGATGTGAATTACCCTAGAATGGAGAGGTTAGATTGTATGGGCTTGTGACCCATTATGGACGTAGATGGATCATATGTCATTGAACATGGACTTGTGTCTCATATGGATTGTTATAGACCAGGCCAAGTATTTGGTGGGCCTTGGTACGGATCCAATGATTGGAATTGGACTTGGACTATGATCCACAGTTGTATTGAGTACTTGGACCTCTTAGGGACTTTTGTTAGGACCTTGTTCACGCAAGGCAAAGCCTAGACAGACACAGACCTTTATTGTTTCCGAGTCGGCATAGACATTCACTCAGTTGATTTAAGCTCAGCCAGTTGGACTGATCATCACTGGTAGGAGCTATTGAGATTTGTTGTGTGGCTATCATGATGAGCACTGTTGGGACGGACGGTGTGATGCCGGTTCCGGTCGTTGTGGATGATGTTGATGATATTTTGCGGGGTTAGTAATCCCTAGCATTAGCTTAGGATCCCTACCGCGACTGTGTTCAGTATGGGAGGGCCGCGGCATAATATCCCGCGGTGACCAGCTTATGTGGATGTGCCATATTGTGTAGGTTTATTACTGTTATGCTTATTATGATTCTACATTGTTATCTTGCACGACTGCATAGCATATGTACCTTTGTTACTCTCTTAACCTTATACATGTCTCTACTCATTTTGATGCATACATTCTATATTATCTGCATATTGTGACTTGCCAGATCTTTAGATCTGACCCACTCTTGGTGCTTAGGTCTTGACCCCGAGTTCGAGGGCGACGCGTTCGCACTCGTTGAGGTGCCCGTAGCAGGCGACTACGGATGGGGGCCGGCCGACCATGAGGTCGAGCCGGTGATTGGAGAGCCGACACCAGCTGCAGGGGTATGAGTGTTCTTTTGTCTGGGTTTTGAGAGATTCTTGTTGTGAGACGGGTAGTGATAAAAATATGTAATTAAACTTTGATTTGTTATCACTATACATTTAGGCTGGACTTCAGCCCTTCTACATTTGACATATATACGATGATACCTTATGCTTCCGCTATCTCTGTATGGCTTCCGCTTATAATACGCTTCCGCAATAATAACTGTTGTTACATTATTGTTCAAAAAGTTTTAAATTGGACCTCACTGCGGACCTACGATCTTGGAAGTTCTCGGATTTTCCGGGAAGTAGCGCGCCAATTTCGGTACTTTGATGATTTTCTCGGTATCCGGAATTGGGGCGTTACAATTTCGGTCCCATTTTGGGTGGTTTTTGTGTATGATCTTCTATCCGGTAAATTATATTGTTTCATCTGTTATGGGGTTAATCTCGAATTTAGTATCGTCCGTACGGTAATTGTCCCTTATTTTGACTTTTTTACTGTACATAAACTTTATTCTTTTCACTCCATTCAAGATGATCAACCAAATCATTGATGTTTGATAACCATCAAGTTCCAATGACGAACATTGATTTACTGATTATACCAAAACCTTCAGACTCAGAACACGTATTAGAAAGATTAAAAAAAAAGGGCTTCATTTCAATGTCTGCTGACATCTATTGATGAATCAAGGAGTTCTGGGAATTGCAAACTCATTGCTTTGTTAGGTACAATAGAGCCTCCATAATTTAATATCCGATTAATTAATAATCTTGTCAAAATAATATTTTTTTCTGGTTCCCAACTTGGGGCCAAAATGCTAAATTAATAATTCGCTAAATTTATAAGATAATAGAAATTTTAGAATTCATATAGACCCCATGCAATATATAAATTAATAATGCCTTAATACATATGTAATTGATTATACATTTAGGATGACTTTATAAAGAATGAATCAATTGTGACTTGTTGCTTCTTGAAATTTATGTCACCTTGAATCCCATCTTGGACTTTTCTTAACATGGTAAGAATTTCTAGTGTTGTCTTCTCATGGTGCAACAAAAAATTATTTTATGTCTTCGCTGCTTTGAGAGCTTCGATCCTTTCGTGAAGGCGGCTCCATAGCATCACTTTCATCTTTAACTTCATCACTTTGCTCATTTCCCATAATGTTCACAATCATCTCCTCATCAGTCAACATCTCTGAAGTTGTGTTATTCTCTTCGGGGTAGTTCAAAAGGTATTCGGCATCCATTCCATTACGATAATTCAACCCTATGAACAAGGTACAACAATAAATATTTTGTTGAATTTTTTAAGAAAATAAATAATAGTTTGATAAATTAATAAGTTATTAATTAATGAATAAATTAATAAATTATTAATTTATCGATTATTTAATATCTCGCTAAATTACTAGATTTTGCCAGTCCCGAGGCTATTAATTTAGAGAGGTTTAACTGTACTAGTCTTGCCTCAATTGTTGAGTTTAGGATTGAATGTAAGCCATTAAATTCAAGGGACACACACAAAAAAATAATTATTTTATCTCTAAACCAATATAGAAGAATATATTCAATTACGGGGGATGTTCACATGCATCTTTCCCTCACCATATGGTGAGGGAAGGATGCACATGAACATTCTCCTTCAATTACAGCTAGCGAATCCATTAAATTGCTGAATTTCAAATAAAAGAAATATATATATATAATTTATTTATGTGCCATGCGGTGTCGTGTCTTGCCGTGCCGTGCCGTGCCGTGCCAACAAGCCTGAGAGTCAGGCCCAACATGGCCATCCATGCGGCATATGCCAGGTGAGTCGTGCCGTTGACCGTTTTGTGCCATGCCACTACAATTTTAACACAGCATGGCCCATTTTTATACCTCTAGTCTTTGGCAAGTAATTTATTTGTGTACCATGTCAGATACGTATATATGACCTTTTTTCTTTGATGAGGTTGTAGCTAGCTCAGAAACGAATTTAGTCAAAGAATTGGATTGCAACTTGTGCACATCCAAAGTTAAGTCTATAATTCATATTGTTTTTATTTTTTCCCGACATTCATATAATCACATAATACAATTCAGAATTTTCTAACTATATATAGATCGTGCATACAGTTTTGATCGATTCTTGGGCGTTGAGTCCAGATCATCCTTGGTCCTATTGGGTCAAACACATCTTGATACCCACGGCAGTGCAATGGGCAACAATTTGGGTTGTTGGAACTGGTATCGATCATGTGTAATAGCTTCTTTGTCAAGAATAAAAATTTATAGGCTTGAATTTATAACTAAGGAGGATGTTGCGATCATGTGTAATGATCACAAGATATAGAGTAATAGCCCAACCACTGTTAATTGGGACTAATATTTTCTAATAAAGGTTTCCAACATATGGGTGTTACTTGAAAAGATGTTGAAAATTAACAAAATGCATCATGGTTGTATGTGAGGTGTGAGCACAAGCACCTCGAGTATTAGTCTTAATAGGTAGGGCTTTCAAAATGTCACACGACCCATTAATACGACACAAACCCACACAATATTAACGGGTTCGGATGGTCTCTTAATGGGTTCGGGTCGTTAACGGGTCAAACCCGTTAACATGTTAAGTTAACGGGTCATGTACGAATTAAACCAGTAACCCATTAACAACCCGCTTAACTCGTTAAATTTTTTTTAGTCCCTAAGTATAGTTAGAATCAATTTATATTCATAAAGAAGAAATTGAAATTTATTATTTTATAGTGGGGTTTTTAGGTACGATCCACTCGAGATCCTCACTTACAGTTTCGTATGTCTTATCTATTTTTCTCCTTATATATTTTTGTATGGAGTTTTTTTTTAATTTTCGAAATGACTTAATTACTTAACAGATTAACGATTTGGGTCGTGTAACCCATTAAATTAACAGGCCGTGTTTCGGTTGGATTTTTTTTGACCCGTTAATTAAGTTAACGGGTCGTGTACGGGTTAAGGTGATTTTAACACGAATTCACAAACCCGTAACCCGAGTTCGTTAACACGACACGATTGACAGCCCTACTAACAAGTTAATACCATGTGGATACCTTCATTGTAAAAAAAAAAAAAAAAAAAATTAACAAAAAAACTTCATGATTTCTTAACATTAGTGAGGTTACATGAAAAAAAAAAAAAAAAAAAACTAAGGCCATGCTTGTTTTCCTATAATACATAGGAATTCATTCCGAAGTGGTTATAAATGAAGTTCTAACGTAAATATATAAAATTGACCATCAAATAGCATCCCCTTTAAAGGGGATCAAGGTTCCATCCTTCATTCCTAATTATTCAATTCCAGTGTATCTAATGCGAACAAACAGAAGGATACATGCAACCAGCGGTACAATAATTAACAAAATAATAATGCTATCCAATCACATAGTTCCATAATTTATTGGGTTGTATGATAATTTGGGGAGTCAATCCTAGGAGACACTGACGCTATATACAATGATCATTATAATTGAGATCCCTGCAATTTATTTATAGCAAATAAAACAAGTTGAACATGAAAACATGAAAAAAAAAAAAAAAGTAAACAAAACCCAAGACAAGCAAGTTTACATCAATTCCCTCTCTCTCTTTCCACTTTGTTTCAGCTTGTTTCGACGAGTCTCCTTCAAAGGGAGACGAAGCTGGCGATGTGACACACCAATGTGTTGGCATCTAAAAGCAGACAAGGCAATTTAACTTCAATTATAGTAAACCGTCTGCTCTCCAGGTTATAGGAAGCCAAGACGCAATACTCACACAGCACCAAAATCTCACCATTCTTCTGGACGCCCAATGGAAGACAAAACGGTTCTCTGTACCAAGAAGATGGCATTACAGTTTGTTCTAAGTAGGAGTAGTTAATACAATAATTCACAAATAAAAGATGAAGCGATTCAAGTGAGAAACTCCATCGAATACTAATGTCTATAGTCCAACTAATCCAAGTAGCCGCCTTTTTCAAAACCCATATGGTACTGCAGCTTCTAGCAGCCTCATACTGCACTATGCCGAGACAACCCTTTCCAATCTATCATTATGTCAGGATCCCGGGGGCCCATCTCCGGCACTTGAACGGTGTAGAACTTCTCCCTCTCAATATCCATGCAAAGTATATATAATGTGTCTTCTTTATACATCCACCAATGAAGTTCACCATCTACAAAGAGCCCAGCCGGGTCACGTGTAAATCCGAAGGAAAAAGGGACTTGCCCTTGTACATCTCTCCATGACCCATTACCCTCCAGTAGCGTGTATATCTCCACCCCCATTCGCCTTGGAAGCCTGGGATTCTGTTCGTGGTTTACGATCCGCACCACCTTGTATTGCCCAGTGGCCCGGTCAAAACCGATCCCAAAGATGACCCCCCACTCTTGGGGCTCAAACGGCAATGGGGGCAGAGAGAGTGTGTGCCCTGTGACGGGGTTGCAGACGAGTTGGGGTTCGTGTGTATCGTCTTTGCAGAAGCATACAAGGCCATTGCAGGAGCTGATGTAAGGGGAGAAGTGACCATGACCATGTGGGTCGTTGAGATTGTGGCCTACCCTTGCGGGTGTGGCTGCTGCGGTTTGAGAAGAAGAATCGCTGTGATCAATGTCGGCGTCGAGGTCTAAGAGGGCGAGGTCATTTGGAGACGCTGTTTCAATTTGTTTGCCCAAGAAGAAGTAGATGCTGCTGGTGTATTTGTTTTGGTTGCAACGGCTGAGATGGATTTGAACGAAACTGGGGTCTTGGAGCAGAGTTCGCCAGTCACGGCAAACGCAATTGCAGCGAATGATGGATTTGATGGGGAGGCGAGAGAATATGTCCCAAAGCAAATCGTTTGAAAGAAGCATCAACTTCATACTATCTTCTGCGCTACTCTCAGTGCTCTCTCCCCTTTTCTAATTCAATCTCCTCTGATACTTTGTTAAAACTTTTTACTCTCTTTGTACGTTTGTTAAACCCTACGATCCGGACATTGTACAAAAGGGTTTCGGCTGCAAACAGTTCGGATCCTCTGGGGATTTAACTAGACAAATCCTGACTTGGAAGGACTTTTCCGATTGGATTAGGAAAATCAGTTTATAAATCAAACTTACTAAATCTAAGAAAGGAAATGTAGTATAATCTAATAAGGAATCCTAACTATCGTAGGAAACTTGTTCCATCTAATTTGGGAAAATGTTCTCTTGCAAACCATTGTTGGGCCCGCCACATGTACACCCACCTCCTTTGGAAAACAGATCCCCTGTTGCCCTGTTTGGACGAATTAGGGGCCACCACATGCAGGGGCGGAGGAAAGAGAACTTGATTTTCTCTTTCTTCCGCCACCGTGCATGGTGGCCCCTGATTCGTCCAAACAGGGGATCCGGAACCCCTCCTTTGATATTCTTTCAGTCTTATGATTTGCCATTAGGCTGAATTACACTTGCTAAACCTTTACCCGATGTTGGATTGGATCTCAAGAAGACTACGGCCAAGATGCCCTTTTCTTTTTTTAACGGTAGCCCTAAAAATATATTAAGATTAGAGAAAGCTTACACCAATAAAGGAAGAAGAAGAAAAACCATACTCAGGTATAGGAGATTGAAATCCCTCGAGGGTCGATCACTCACTAACCTTAAAGGATAATAACAGTCCCAAAACAGATATGAATATGGAAGGAAATAAAGCAATAACCTAAGTTATTCAATCAATCAACCAAGAAGATGGACACACGATATTTTACATGGAAAACCTTCAATAGGGAAAAAACCACGAGACCTCACACCGATAAAAAAGGATCAAGCACTGATAAACCAAAGGTTACAAGAGAAACTCACTACCCTTTACAGTTGAACTCAACCTAAGGACGACAGTGAATCTTGCCGATGACCACGCCGTTCACCTTTTCTAGCACTTCGATCTCCACCCCTTGAACAAGATGAATCAACTTAGAACGTGGATGATGAGTCTCCAGATGTAGAAAGCTTCAGCATATCAATCTCACAAAAGGCTCTCTGGAGGGAAGGATTATCTCTGGTAATAGTCCAGCGTTTAGAACTATGAGAGACACCATCTTTAATGAGGCTAATGCATTATATAAGGCTTTAGAAACATGTGGGAGAGCATGGATTTGAATAGGATAGGAATTCGAGAAGAAAGAGGAAACTTGCCAACAAATCAACTGAAATCTGCCGCCGTCCGATCGATCGGACTGTGGGTTAACTAAGAGCTTCCTAGGTTCGATCGATCGGACTCACTTTTAACAGTGAGCTTTCCAGGTCCGATCGATCGGTCAGTAGACATCCGATTGCGATGGGTCTTCGGTTTTCTTCGTCTTCGGATTTCTTCATGATGATGCAGTCCAACTAAAAATTGTAAAATTACATTAATTCTCATGTTTTGTCCATCCACATGAAGTAGCCAACACTAAAAAACTTACAATCTCCCCCTTGGCAATTCATGGATAAAATATCTAATACATGCAATCTACCCATAAACTAGCCCACACACATTCTTAAAAAAAATTTGCCATGAAGAAAAACCTTGATTCTCTAGCTTTGACGATCCTTGTAATTCCTATCACAACCAATCTCGAAATAAGATCATGTTTAAGCAATATGTAAAGAAAATGCACACACAAACCACTCTCCCCCGTGTTGGACATAAACTTGCAAGGTTAAAAAGAGACTTATATTAGTCGAATGATGCAAGATGGTTACAAAATGATCTATGCATCAATGATAGTTAGTAAGATAGATAGATAAAACATAAGGGGAAAGAAATAAAAGCCATAAAAAGCAAAGAGTTGGTAAGTAAGAAAAGTCAGACATAAAAAAGATAACAAGGCCAGTTCAGAAAGGCAGATGCAATGGACTACTGAGGAGGAGGGAAGCGATTAAGAAAGGTATCGTGTTTTCCCTCACTTCTGTGACTACCAATGCTTAGTAGTTCCATTTGAGCAAACACCTTATGAAATTGTGAGTCCATGCGATTTTCGAGCAATTCAATCTAAGTCGATTGATCAAAACAACGGTTCTTGAAGTCCTGAAAATACGCTGGCATCTGCGACTCATATTGAAGATCAAATTGAGGAAGAGCCTCTGCTGCAGCTTCACCTTGATATGGATCGTCTTCACCCGCTGTCATCAACATGAGATGTAGACAGACTGATGGTGCGATAGGTAATTGGTCTTCTCCCTTTCACAATGCTATCATGTGGTCCGATAGCAACCCTATGAAAAAGAAGAATCCTTGTGATAAGGACCCCCAAATGGAAGAGAAGTAGTTGCAGCACGTTCAAGTGCATCCAAGCATATGCCGATAGAGAGTAAGAGGAAGATCAATGGGCTGCCCTATCCCAATCGCATAGAGTAGATAACCAGTCTCCATAATCACTCTAGACGTTCTCTCCTTTGGTTCAACATTGAAGCAGACAAAGAGGTTGAGCATGCGGTAGGAGGGTGTGAGATACTTCTATTTAAGAACCCCTCCAATCCATTCTCGACGTCGACCACCGATCAGTGTAGTAACCACAGCACCCCAATGGGTGTCATCCACCAGATCCTCCATATCATCTGAATCAGGCTCAGGAGAGGGATACACTGCATCAAGACTCCGATCAATTTGAAGAAATTGACTGAGATAAGCGGGTGTGATCTCAATGACAAACCCACGAACAAACGATTTGAAAGTTTCTTATCCAATATCATGGATGTTGTTGTAGAATTCCCTCACCATAGATCCAAATGCAGTAGTGTCAAACTCATATAAGGAGTTCCATTCTCGTTGAAGAAGCCAAGTACGGAAGTCAATATTCATATGTGCGAATCTAATTTGTTGTTCTACAAGGACACGTTTCTTGGAAAAAACATTCGTAAAGGCGGTTTCTTTGGCAAGACTTTGAAACTTATTAGAGTCAAATGGTGCAGAGGAAGAAGGACTACCATGTTGAAGAGGCCACTTGGGAGGTTGGGAAGTTTTTGGAGCCATGAGGTCTTTGGAGCAAAAGAGCAAACACTTGGTGTGCACTAAAAAAATAGAGAAACCGCCCAACCTCCAACTTAGCAATGTTCCATCCAAAATGGATATATACAATTGGAGACCGCACCACATTCCTCTCAAACACATCAATAAAACTAGAGAAAGTAGTTTTCACAATCTTACTTCTAACAACCATAAGAAACTTCACATGCCAAACACCCAACACAACAACCACAACCAAATTCTAGCAAATGTAAAGAAATGGAATGATTGAAAATAGTTAAAGTGAAGAGATACCTTGGAGGAAGCTTGAAATCTCAATGGAAAGTCCTTGGGAGAAAAGGAGAAAAATGAGAGCTAGGGCAAGAGTTGCAAGAGACTGAAAGAAGAGAAAAACGTAACTTAAAAAGGGGGTTACTGATACACAGTCCGATCCAATATGGTTGCCCAGAGAAGTGATTATGCTTATATTTTTTTAATCCAATTAGTGCAACTGTCACATGGGATCTCTCTCTTCTCTGTGACCCCTTAATTGCCAGAGTGATCTCTCTTTTTGTTCAAATTCTTGACTGACTGGAGAGCAGAACTAAGCCCTATAATTAGGCTTCATTATCATGCCTAATCCATCAAGGAAGTTGGTGTCTTATGCTGTGTACACATTTCATCAAACAATAAAAGTTCTTTATAATTCCGATTTAGTGGCTTAAGTTTTCTAAAATGAGACAAGATATTAGAATGAGTTGGAACAAGAAATTAGAATGAGTTGGATTCCCAACAAAGGTTTTGTTGTGTGGTACTGTGTTAGTATATATATAAATAATTAAGCCTAGATCTGGGCACTTTTTCAATCCTAGTCCATATTCTCATCCTCCCTATAAATTCAGGTACAGGTTCTGTAACCTGACCCAATTCAGGTTCAGGTGTAGACACGAGTTCTCGTAGGTTTGGGTACCATATGGACCTGAAATGAACAAATACACTACCTTGGCCCTATCCGTTAAAACAGTCGACGTGCTCTCGAATGTATGACAACCAAGTGAGGCATGAACGTGTGAATTAGGAGAAACACAAAATATCTAGTTCATTCGATCAAATTATCCTAGCCCTTGGTCTTATGTTTAAGGTTTAGAATTTATGATTTATTTGGTGTTCGTTGGTTTTTATAAAGCAGTCCACTTTTGATTAATCCAATTCGTTTGCAGATACTGACTATTAAATTTTAAATACCAATCATGTTCACATAATTTATTTACTTATTTTTAATTTCACAACTGAACTCTTTTATAAATTTTGTTGTGATACCCTACATATAAGGCTTATAAACAATTTTTTTTTTTTTTTTTGCTAAGTTAGGCAATTGATATTGGAGTGATGCTTTCATTTGAGAACTCAGAGACCAATCCTTGGACATGGCTGTGAAACTACAGTGCCAACACCACTCAATCATGATCGATGTGCATAGACTTATAATTCATTATAATATATATGAGTATGGAATCTTTTATGCAATTCTATCCTACAAACACATCCCTTGTATGTAATTTTGGGCATCATGGTGACAATGCGGATATCCTCATGCAGGAACGTAACCAACATCCATACAACCGACAACTCCTCTTGCTTTGCTAACATAGGAATTCAATGTCAAACAAGATCTATGATAGACTTTCGAAAGAGGCGAGAGATGAAGGATATAAGTGAGGGAAGGAAATAAACAAGGTAAAGATTTGGATGAGATCGACTTTACTAGATATTGAATTACTCGGGTGATGAAAGCTAGGTATTCATTTCTTATTTTCTCTTAATTCCATTTCCTTTAAAGGGAATGTTTTCTTTATTGGGCAGCTTTGGATGTTCACCTTGATTTTTACTTTTAACCATTTATGGCATAAATAAGTATTCCAATTCCTACGTGTTTAATTTTTATGTATTCTATTGCAAACATATATAGGCCCAAATAAGAGCAATGATCGATTAAGTTGACAGCAGCTACAATAGGATTACCTTGTACAGGGTGCACCCATCAGTGTGTTCATATTCATATGACATTGAAATCACCCCAAATTTGCCCACTGTGTGTGCGCCCAAGGGACTAGTACTGCCGAGATAAAGATTTCAACAATACCCGCCTTATCAAAAAAGAGGGAAAAAAAAAGGACATGGTCACCTCTATATAAAAATCAACCTTTCAGTACAAATGAGTGGCAACCATCTTCACCGATCATGTGTTTTAATGTTTTCTACACAATCAAGCCGGGATTTCTTTGAGTTAAAAACTAGAGGATTTTACCGGAAAAAACACTTAATTTGGTCATGTTACGCAATCAAATATTTTAGCAAGTGTAGCACCAATTAGAGCAATTGGGTGCGATTTTTAATTTTTTTTACCAAAAGAGCACATCGTCGGTGCCGACCTTATTTACACTTGAATAAGGTCAGCGCCGACCTTATTTATACTTGAATAAGGTCGGCACCGACCTTATTTATACTTGAATAAGGTCGGCACCGACCTTATTCTATTTTTGAAAAAAATTTCTAAGTGCGGTCGGTGATGACCTTAGCTTTGTAAAATAAGGTCATCGCCGACGCAGAAATCTCTTATTTTTACAAATAAGTTGTAACTTTTTCATGCTTTTCAAGCTACAGCATCGGTGATGACCTTGGCTTCGTAGAATAAGGTCATCACCGACACAGAAATCCCTTATTTGTACACAATAGTTGTAATTTTTTCATGCTTTCTCAAGTGTATTTACTACTACAGCGTCGGTGATGACCTTATTTTAAGAGGAAAGAAAATGAATTTTGGGACTGAGATTTTCATCAAAATACAACTATGTGCTTCCAATCACGGTGGACAAAATTCAAGTACAAACAAACGCATTCAAATGACATTCAATCAACATCCCATATACAATTACATCCTATAAGGTCAACATCAACAAGTATTACAGAGACTCTAATTCAAGACCTTCCAATTCAAATTACAGAGAACTCGACTCAAATAGGGACCTGAATTCAAGACAACCCAATTCAAATTACAGAGACCCCAATTCGAATTACATGGAATCTGATCCACATAGAGACCATTCAAATTACAGAGAATTTTATTCATTTTGTTTACACAGATTTTGAAATTAGACCAATCCTTATTAATTGAGAGGCCACGAAAAAGCTGCTTTTTTTTCCTTGTTTTAGGTGACAGGTTAATTTCATTAAAAGATCAAGAAAAGCTTACACCACCAAACATACAAGTGAACAACCAAAATATTGAAGGGTAGCTGCAAGGGCATTGTGCCATATGCATCAAACAATAGAACTACTAAATCGTCCCACTGAAAAGAGGCTTGAAATACCAAGAAAGTGCCTTAAATCTAAAAAATAAAAATAAAAAAAAATCCAAGGGTTGTTGGAGGTGGAGGATTCACGTCAGCACCCACTTGCAGAGTTCGAACAGAGGAAGAAGACCACAGGTCAGGTGCGGCAGTGCACAATCATCGCTTCGGGCTGTTCATCTCCGGGTGGACCACAGACATCAAAAGATGGGGTACAGATGGAGTACTAAGAAAATCAAAACATATGATCTGGGGCGCTTGTTCCCTCCATTACAGTTCAGCCACGCCAGCTTTATCCTATTCGCCACAAATGCCTGCATGCTGTAATACCCCTTGGCCTTCAACCACGGCAACTCGCACCACGACGAATCCAAGCCACCGTCATCCCCTCTTAGAAACCCCCCATCTGAGACCTCATCCATAATCGAGACAAACCGATCGATCAACATCGGTGACCAGATCATCCGAGACGGTGATGCAATCTAGCGAGTCGAGGGAGGGGGAGCAGGAGGGGGAGGGGGAGGGAGAGCATGTGGCGGGCATGGGCTCTCCTTCTTTGGAGGCAAAGATACGGATGGAGGAGGAGATGGCGAGTGGGGAGGTATTGGAGGCGGCGGAACGGGAGAGGAGGCCGCGGGAGCGGCGGAAGCAGAGGGATGGGAGGGAGGGGCGGGCAGGGGATGGGAGATCGGGGAGGAGGATGAAGAAGCCGTGGACGTGGCGGAGGAGGTGGCACTACATCTGGAGGAGGATCTGGAGGAAATCGGGGTCGACGATGGTGAGGAAGGACTGGCGGTGGGGGACGGAGAGGGAGGAGAACCAGCGGAGGATGAGGTTTCTGCTAGGGTTAGATGGAGATGGAGAGGAAGAAGAGCATGGGATGGAGGAGTGGTAGAGAGCAATGTGTGCAGTGAGAGTGTCCATCAACTGCTGATGATTGGAGGAGGAATCCATTTTGCGTTTGGGTTTAGGTTTAGGTATGGGTTTGGGTTTGGGTGGTTTTTCTCGTCTCTCTCTCTCTCATCTTCTTCTTCTGTTTCGTTTCTCTTCCACTTCTTTTCTTCTTCCTTTCTTCATTGTCTCGCCTTTATTCTATTTTTGGGGAAAAGGTAGGCTGGTGTGTAGAGGCCGACAGTGGATCCAGATGAGGCGGAGAAGTACATTCAGATGAAGGAGCAGTAGCAACGGGGGTTGCAGAAACTGAAGGGGGGTGGGGAAGGGAAAGGTGAGGGCTTTGGTTATAAGGGAACATTTTATGTTGGTTTTTGGATTTTTAGACATGGTTCCGGACAGGGTCATCGCCGACCTTATTCAGTGTAAATAAGGTCGGCGCCGACCTTATTCAAGTATAAATAAGGTCGGCGCTGACGATGTGCTCTTTTGGTAAAAAAAATTGAAAATCGGGTTCAATTGCTCTAATTGGTGCTACACTTGCTAAAATGTTTGATTGCGTAACATGACCGGATTAAGTGTTTTATCCGGTAAAATCCTCTAAAGACTAAGAGGATCTGGATTCTTTATTAGCAAGACAGATGGGTCATGCAGAACCACATGGATGGTTTTGATCAACTAGTCATATTTACAAATGCCCCACCAATCCAGAAAAGGGAACAAGTGGGGTTGCTCCTTGCAAATGTGTCTTCTTATACATTGGCCTGTGGCCCCCACGATTTTTTTTTCTAACTCTGCCCTTTTTGGAAGGGCCCATTGGCTAAGTAGAGCAAGGAGAGCATTGTCACAGAAACCATTGATGCTTTGAAACTATTGCAGCAACAAGTTTTACTTAGGAAATATTAATAACGTGTTGCTATTGCCAGAAACTCAAAATATTGTATAAATTAAGCCTAACTACATGGCCATTGCTAACTCCCATTGAAGCTGCTTACTAGAATAATTGTATGCTACGGGTCTTTGTTCTTTCTTGATGGAAGGGGCGACTAACCACATCTGTAAGTCAAGTGGCACATTTTTGGTTGACTTTGCACGAGTCAGTCTCAGTGCTCACTAGCTGTCACCAATAAGGATGATATTTTGACAATACTACAATACTAATGATAGCAAACCAAGAAAACCCATTTGTAGAAAATAAAAAAACACCCACTTTGATCAGATCACCAGGTACCCCAAAACAAACAACTATACAATCTAAGAACCCGGCCCCAATATCCAATCAGATCAAAAACCCCACTTCACACCATAGAGATGCCATCGGCATACAATATATAGAGATGCAATAAAAAATGGTAAAGAGGCAAATATATTGGTGACTTAGAAAGGGTTGAGAGAAAATGCTTGCAGCCATTTAGAAAGAATGTTCAATCCATAGACATCAATTGTGAAGTGGGGTTTCAAATTGTATGCTTCAGTTCTACAAATATATTAGTTGATCTATCCGACATCAACTTGAAGAAATCGTATTGTATCCGGATCCAACATAAAAAACCCCACTTCATACAATAGTTTGCCACTAAAAACCACAGAGAGAGGGAGAATAGTTACCTGCCTCTTCTTCCTCAGTCCTGCTTCAGTTAATCTAGCAAGAGCCCCTGTTCGAAGCGAGCGACGATGTTCAGAGAGAAGAGAGATGAGACGAGACGAAGGAGAGGGAGGGAGGGAGGGAGAACCGGTGGCGGCTCCGACGCAGGGAGAGAGAGAGAGAGAGAGAGAGAGAGAGAGAGAGAGAGAGAGAGAACCTGTGGCAACTCCGGCGGAGGGAGGGCACAGTGCAGAGCGAGAGGGAGGAAAAAATAAAGAGAGAGAGGGAGAGGGAGAGCTCCGGCATAGGAGGGCTCCGGCAGTGGCGTGGCTAAGCGCGGTGGGAGGGCAAAGCGCGGGAGGAGAAAAAAAAATAAAGGGAAGAAGGAAAAGTGAATGGAAAGTGGGTTTCGGGAGGGGCTAAATAAAGAGCATTAACGACCGCTATTGCGGCCGCAATAGGCAGTTGCTAATGACCCTTTTGCGACAGCCACAAGCGGCCGCCCGCTTTTTTCCAGCGCCAGTAGCAGAAATTCTAGTAGTGTATGCTTCTGCTATCTCTGTTATTGCTTCCGCTTTATTTTTATGCTTCTGCAAATTAACCATTGTTACTATATTGTTGAAAGCGTTTTAAATTAGACCTCACTGCGGACCTATGATCTTGAAAGTTTTTGGATTTTCTGAAAAGTAGTGAGCCAACTTTGGTACCCTCGACGGTTTTCTCGGTATTCGAAATTGGGGCGTTACATTTTTTATATGAGAGCTGATTTAGTAAATATATTCAAACTTTCAATGATAGAAAAAGAAACTCTCTCTTAGATGGGCCTAAAGACCCATTTTGGACTGTTCTCTTCCCATATATTTCAAATATAACTCTTGAATCTATCTTTATTTTTGGGCCCCGGCTGGGCACAGGGCTGATTAACATAAATCCCCCTATCCTCTCACTTTGTTTCAGAGGGGGACAAAGCTTTCTATGTGACCCACCCATTGGTTGGGCTCAAAAAGCTGACAAGGCAAGTCAACATCAAGAATTTTAAACCATCGGCAAGTTCTGAAGGTTATATGAACCCAAGCAGCACCAAAATCTCACTATTCTTCCAGACGCCCAATGGGCAACAAAACACATTATCTGAGGGAGGGGTGATTCCAATTTGGCTCTCATTAGGGTCTAAGTAAACTTCTGCAGTGAACTAACATGAATTTACATAATTCAGATGAGAAGTTCCATTCAATACTAACGCATTTAGTCCAACAAGCATTCCTCCAATCACACAAAATCCAACATGTAAAAATCCACCGAGCCAAAGAAAACCTATTTCAAATTCCATCACTCTGGGCGAATATGAGTTTTCTATATTTCACATGAATAGACAATGGAAAGAGAGAGGAAAAAAATTGAACAAGTGCGTAAAAAGGAAAAAGACCATCCAGCCACATCAAAACCCACTTCTTGAAGAAAATGCCAAGTGTACAACTTCCAAAAAAAAATAAAATGAACCTCTATCAATCATGCCAATTAGTGCCAATCCAGTGATAACTTAGTGTTGAGGCACATATGTTGGTTTAGGGACTCGACTAGCTTGTATGTATGGGTTATTGAGCATTTATCACAGCCAAGAAAAAACAAACAAAAAAAAATGCCAGCCCAATTTAGTGGCTACAAGAATTTTCATTCGCATTATTAGATTGAAAGCAACAGAGCTACAAAAGACGTCATTAGCAGCTTCAATCACACAGAAGTAGGCTTCATATGAAAGAGATCTATCAAACAATTAAGCCCATGAACTCTTTTAAAAAAACATGAGAAATATTCATTGCAGTATATTTTTTTATATCAATATAAACATGTACTTCCAATTACTTTGTCATTTGTACCCAAACTATTCATCAATATAAGGCATTCAAGTTACTACATGTTACAACATTACCCGCATTTTCCTCAATCAAATCAAAATCGCATTCTTCTAATACACAAAACCACTGTTTCAAACTACAAAATAGGAAAACATCATACATTCTGATGTTCTAACATTATATGCAAATCTTTTACCAAAACAATTATATGTGCAAACCAAACCATTAATAGCAAAACAGGAGAAAAAAAAGAACATAAATAGAAATCAAGATCCAACACCTACCAATCCTTGCCTCCTTAGGTTTCCCTTCAAGTATGTCATTTAGATTCAGAAAATATTGGAACACAAAAACAGAAATCAAGATCCAACACCTACCCCGATCTTTTCCTTCTAAGGGTGTCATTTAGATGCAGAAATAATTGTCGCCTAAAATTGAAAATCATCATCCTGTTTTACAGACTCCATAAAAATTGCAATAGAGATCAATGACATATATTAGGAGAGAGTCATTATACGATGTTGATAAGCTAATATATCATAGATGTATAATAGAGATATAGAATATTCTGCAACTGAGCAATTTTCAGGCTTGGAAGAGGTGAACCCCAATCATCATCAACTCTGGCATACCTTGATGATTATAACATGACCAATTATAGAGTATTAATTCTGCTAGCTATATCACTAAATAGTAGGGACTTGCCTTCAATTACAGAAAAGGCCCAAATGAATTTATTTATAAAAAAAACGAGTGGAAAATGATATCTCAATGAATTTCAACTTAAAATATTCATCATGATCATCAAAGCCTTGTCCCAACTATGTTGGGGTCGGCTACACGAATATTCATTATCATTATTAACTCCGCCTGTTTTTTTTTATTGTCGGTCTCAAGCTCGGGTAAAAGAGGAGGGTTGTGTTAGGTAAGTTGAGAGCGGGCGTAAAAATTTGTCACAACCCAAACAATATGATTATTTCAACTGAAAATATATAGTGTAAAAATGGGAAGGAAAAAAAAACAGAAAAAAATGACAATAACAATGAATGAGAATAAGGTAGGACTGGATAAGATGATGTCATGGAACCTAATATGTAAGCACAAAGCCGTCAACTGTCATCAACAAAATTTGGAAATCCACCCTTCTAATTAAGAGGAGGTTTGTAAGCACCCAATTCTCCTCCAAAATTAGTCCATTGGAACTTGTTTTTGGGTAGTCTTCATTCTGCACGACTATACCCACTTGATCTCCATAGTACTGCAGTAATCAAAATTAAAAGCACTTGAGGTTGATGCTCTGCAAAACTCCAACTCAAGACCGGGCTCAATCCATTGGATTCAATCTTGCTTCTCGGTGTTGTTTGTGCGCGAAAACAATTTGGAGTTAGTCCTGCACCTCTTCTTTTAATGCTCTTTTGCTTCCTACATTTGGAACTGGATTCTTCTTGCCGCAGGGGTGAGGCCGGCTGTTGTCTTATCCCCCACCAAGATATGGTTTGACATCTCCCATAATAGTGACAAGCTTGCAAGGAAAGGTGCATCCCCTATTTTTTTTCTCCACCATTTATGTAATTTGGAAATGTAGGAACGACCATACCTATAGAAATTTTAGAGCTTCTCAGACGAAGGCCAAGTATTACTTGACTGAGCTCCTCTCTTCCTCGATCTCTCAGTCGAATTGACAAGCCTTTTTCTGGCAGGCCTCTAAAGGCTTTTTGTAGTTTTCTTTTTGATTCTCCTCTGTTAGAGAACATATAGCTCTTTTTGGTCTTTTCTTTTTCCTCTTTTCTCTTTTTTTCTTATCTTGTTTTGTGGCCACTTTTGGCTCCCCTGTAACTGGCTTCCCAGCCTTTGTTCACTTTTCTCTCTTTAATTCAATTGCCTCTTAGCAAAAAAAAAAAAAAATCGAAGGAAAGCTTACAATAAAAGGCCAACTTCTATGATATCAATCAAATTCCTCAACATGACCTATAAAATTTTATGGAGAACCGAGGAGTCATGTCAAAATAAGATCTAGTGAGTACAGACTGTAAGCGCATAAAAATGTCACTCACAAAGAGAGGGTGTATGGAGACGAGGCTCTTGAGAAGAACACCGCTGCCTGCCTGAAACCTGAGAATTTGAGGACCCTGGCTTGGGCAACGCAGGGCTCTCCGATGCCTAAGTCAGTTTGGGAACTAGACAGTAGGATGGAGATGGAGAAGAAGGTGATACCAGCGTGTGGTTCTCTAGGAAAGGAGAGGGCCTAGGAAAGGAAAGGGCCTTTACTGTTCTGATTTGGCTTCTTTTATAGAGGAAGAGAGGAGACAAGGACGTGACTCTGTCAGGGAGCTGTCCCATAGTAGCACATCGTGTCGCATCGGGCTATACCCGGGCGTCTGCGGACGCCGTTCTGTCAGTGGACGTGGGCGGCAGGGATGGCCTTGTCAGAGGATATGGGTGGTGCTTTTGTCCTGTCGCACGTGCTATAGCGTGGTTGAGTGTCCATGGGAGGACAACTGTCAGCCCCTACCATGGGTAGCTTCCAAGTGCTATAGTCGAGGTGTGAATGATCTGGGATGCTTAGTGCCGAGGTCGGGATCGACCTTGACTTGGCTAGACCTCGCAGGGATGCCAAGCTGGAGTCTGGACCGAGCTGAAGTTCCTGGTTGGGCTGGGGATGCCCTGGCCGAGGTGGAGCTTATGAGCGTATGGCCGAAATGGAATCACTTGGCCGAGCTGGAGGCTGGCACTATTGCCGAGATTGAGCCCTGCCGAGATGGATTAGCTGGTGCGGGAGCCCGAGATAAAGCATCTGGCCGGGACTCCGATGAGTTTGGAAACATCCCCACACAATAACCCCACAGATTCTGAGCTCACTAGACTTATTTTTGAGGTTAGAAGCTAAGTATAATGGAAGATGACGGTTGTGCCTTTGAGCTATTTCTCGCTTGAGATTAGTGGTCTTCATTCGAGTGGTTCGTGACCAACTGAAGGATGAAGAGACGATTGGCTGGAGAATGCATTGCTACTGGAAACGGAGAGATGTCCCCCTGGCCCGTCGCCAGGGGGGCGCCGACAATCTGGCATGAGTGCCGAGATGCTCACATAGCACGAAATGGAGATGTCCCCCTAGCCTGTCGCCAGGGGCGCGCCGGTAATCTGGCATGAGTGTCGAGATGCTCACATAGCACGAAATGGAGATGTCCCCCTGGCCTGTCGTCAGGGGCGCGCCGGCAACATGGCATGAGTGTCGAGATGCTCACATAGTACGAAATTAAGATGTCCCCCAGCACGAGGCCGAACTTGCATGACGTGGAGGCCCGCATGAGGGCGACACCGTCGTTAGGCCGTAGCCAGCACGAGGCCGAACCTACATGACGTGGAGGCCAGCATGAGGGCGACACCAGCGTGAGGTGGAGAACTGGGACATGACCAGATGGCTTTGGACCAGAGTTGTAGTCAACCGGGGCGCGTAGCCTGAGACCATCATGAGGCCGAACCTGCTTGAAACGCGTAACTAGCACGAGGGCGACACCAGCATGAGGTGGAGGACCGGGACGTGACCAGTTGGCTTTGGATTAGAGGTGTAGTCAATCGGGGTGCGTAGCCTGAGAACATCATGAGGTCGAACCAGCGTGAAGCGCGTAGCTAGCACGAGGGCGACACCAGCATGAGGCGGGAATCTGGCGCTGCTGCCCGCGATGCACGAAGTCGAGATCTGGCACGTAGCCAAGACGCAAGAGATCGAGATCTGGCGCGCGGCCTAGATGTAGGAGCACGGGGCTCCAGATGACTGACGGGGGTAGAGGACCGTGTGATCAAGGCTGACAGCAGAGGACTGTGCCGTCGAAATGACAGTAGAGAGTCGTACGATCGAAGCCAACAGTAGAAGGTCGTGCCCGTGTCATCGATGCTGATGGCGCCATCGAAGCTGACAGTAGAGGACCGTGCCTCTAGAAATGACGGTAGAGGGTTGTGCGATCGAAGCTGATGGGCGGTCGAAGCTAAGCGATGATAGGAGACATCTAGCTGCCTCCCAAGCTGGAGAAGTTCCGCCGAACTAGAGACATTTACCGAGCTGGGGATTTCTGCCGAGCTGGGAATACCCGCCGAGCTGGAAATCTATGTTGAGCTGGAGGCTGTCTCGTTGTATCCGCGGAGGTCGAAATGTTCTGGAGCTTGGGCTTCGTCTGCTCCTTGTCTGACGAATTGGTTTATGCTGGCCATGAGTGCTGTCACGGTGACCACGGGGTGCAGGACCAAGTCTCTCCGAAGCGCGTTGCCTGGCGGAAGAGCTTGTTAGAAAGACAAGGTCGCTATTGTATCTGAGGCGTTTTCGATCTGGCTGTAGATAGTCCAGAACCTCTTGGCGAATCATGTATTGTTCTTGGTCTGCTTCATTCCGAGGGCCATCAGGTCGGCGGCCGACCTGGGGATGACCCTATGAGCTTGGAACTTCGCCATAAAGGAATTCCGGAGCTGCTACCAACTTGTAATTGATCATTGCCGGAGTGCGCATGACCATCTTAGGGGGAGGTCCCCAAGACTGAAGGAGAAGACTCTGCAGTTCAGGTGGTCTGCGTTGCCCGACACCGACATCCTCTGAGTGAAGTGCCGGAGGTGTGCTGCTGGGTCTGAGATCCCATCGTAAATGAGGAACCTCGGGATGCTGAAATCTTCAGGGAGGGGAAGCCCCTGATTTCTGGAGAGAAGGGAGATGGTGCCGAAATTGTCCGAGCTCAGCCGAGCTCGAGCGAAACCGGCCATCTCCATGTTCTGCTGTACTGCTTGCTCGATGCGTCGATCAAGCCATTCTCTGAAGTCGTGGCCATCACCCGAGCTTTCACCATAAGCTCGGTTTCTTCTGCTGTTCTCCAGGGTACGCCTTTTAGAAAGTGGAGTCGAGGTCGACCCTTTAGAGGATGAGCCCGACTGAGTTTCCGGCTGTTGGACGCTCGTTGGACCAAATCTTACTGCGGACCTTTCCTGGTGGGGGATCATCGGTAGTTGTGTTGACTATGTCAATGGTTCCCTTCCCTTTCTGGTTCTTCGAGGCATGGTATAAGGGAAGATGGCTTTTTGCACGATTTCCCACAGACGGCGCCAATTGTAAGCGCATAAAAATGTCACTCACAAAGAGAGGGTGTATGGAGATGAGACTCTTGAGAAGAACACCGCTGCCTGCCTGAAACCTGAGAAGGGGAAGAAGAACAGTAGGTCAGAGGACCCTGGCTTGGGCAGCGCAGGGCTCTCCGATGCCTAAGTCAGTTTGGGAACTGGATTGTAGGATGGAGATGGAGAAGAAGGTGATACCGGCGTGTGGTTCTCTGGGAAAGGAGAGGGCCTTTATTGTTCTGATTTGACTTCTTTTATAGAGGAAGAGAGGAGACAAGAAGGTGACTCTGTCAGGGAGCTATCCCATTGTAGCACATCATGTCGCATCGGGCCATAACCAGGCGTCTGCGGACACCATTCTATCAGTGGACGTGGGCGGCAAGGATGGCCCTGTCAGAGGATATGGGCGGTGCCTTTGTCCTGTCGCACGTGCTGTAGCGTGCTTGAGTGTCCATGGGAGGACAGTTGTCAGCCCCTACCATGGGTAGCTTCCTGGTGTGAACGATTTGGGATGCTTGGTGTCGAGGTCGGGAGTGACCTTGGCTTGGCTAGACCTCGCAGGGATGCCGAGGTGGAGTCTGGAACGAGCTGAAGTTCCTGGCCGGGCTGGAGATGCCCTGGCCGAGGTGGCGCTTATGAGCGTATGGCCAAAATGGAATCACTTGGCCGAGCTGGAGGCTTGCACTGTTGCCGAAACTGAACCCTGTCGAGATGGATTAGCTGGTGCAGGAGCCCGAGATGGAGCATCTGGCCGGGACTCCGATGAGTTCAGAAACATCCCCACACAAAAATCCCCGACCCCCAGTTTCTGAGCTCACTAGACTTCTCTTTGAGGTTAGAAGCTAAGTATATGGAGGATGACAGTTGTGCCTTTGAGCTATTTCTCGCTTGAGATTGGTGGTCTTCATTCGAGTGGTTCGTGACCAACTGAAGGACGAAGAGATGATTGGCTGGAGAATACATTGCTACTGGAAACCGAGAGATGTCCCCCTGGCCCGTCGCCAGGGGGGCGCCGGCAATCTGGCATGAGTGCCGAGATGCTCACATAGCACGAAATGGAGATATCCCCCTGGCACGTCGCCAGGGGCGCGCCGGCAATCTGGCATGAGTGCCGAGATGCTCACATAAACAAAGGTAGAAACTTGAAGTTTGGAGAGAGGGAGAGAGAGAGATTCTAATATTCTGAATTTTGTGTCATTAATACAAACATTCGCAGACTAAACCCAATAGGTGTCGTTTCCAATGAGTAAATGTATCTGAAACTACCCATGAAAGGGCCTCTTGGGCTGAACTAACACCCAAAAAAAAAAAAAAAAAAAAACAATGATATTCTCAATTAATTGGAGCATCCTTTAGCTCCCAGAAAGATCAGCATTTTTTTATTGACAACTTGACTCAAACCTACAATCTCATTGTTGCATTTTTTTCAATTTGTGGAGATTCATTTTACAGTGATATTTAACTTCTCACATATGGTTGTTGTGAAGTACAACACTTGTATAAGTTGTAATACAAGTCAACATCTGTACAACAAAGAAAAATGACGAAGAAAAAATAAGACGAATCTGATAGTGTAATTTGAATGGATTGTGCAAGCTCGCGTAAAACTAGAAACAACGCTTGTATACATAATGATGTTTAAATCCAAATAAAAACTCAATATGAAGTAGTGATCAAAGCATTTCAGAACATTCGTATATCATGCTATAGCATCGAAGAAATGTCAAATAAGAAGCAAAATTTTTAGTAAACATGGAAATGAGAAATAGAGAAAAGTACAAAATTGGCTCAGAACAACACAATTGCCATCATTGGCCAGTTATTAAAACTTAACAACAACACAAAAAACAAAGAGAAACAATTGAACACACTAATTATCATAGGTTAAACAGTATATGCAGCAATGTGCAAACAATAGCAAGAGATCAATTTAAGATAAAGAGGAATTGAAAGGCTCCCATTAATCAAAAATTGTCCAACGTCAGCTTGCCGCACAACCAGATAATGTGAGATTTTGTAATGCTTTAAGGTTGCAGAAACCAGAAGACCTAATAATTGAAACTGGCGCATTGTATATTGATCATTATATATAATTGAGAACCCTAGCTACAATTCACTTAATAAGCATTAAGCACACAAAGAAAACATGTTAAACAGGGTGTAAGTGCAAAAAATGTAACTCACAAGAAGATGGGGTGTGCCTGCACGGACTTATACAAAGAGATTGGGAACACCGATGCCTATGCCTGAAACCTGAGAAAAGGAAGAAGAATAGTAGGTCAGAGGACCCTGGCTTGGGCAGCGCAAGGCTCTCCGATGCCTAAGTCAGTTTAAGAACTGAACAGTAGGAGGAGATTTTTGGGGAAGAAGATGATACCAGCAGTGTGGTGTCGTTGGTTGCCTTTTTTTGCTTGTGGATTGTTCTTGTATTTATATAGAGGAAGAGAGGAGACAAGGGGGTGGTTGACTGTCTTGTCATAGCCCACTCTGTCAGGTACTAGGGAGGTGCAGTCCCATTGTAGCCTACTTTTCTTTAATTGCAGTCCCATCAAGCCTTGTCATGGCGTTTTGGGAGCTGTAGACGGCAATCTGTCAGGGACTATGGGTGGTGCCCGTGTCTTGTCACACGTGTCATAGCATGCTTGAGCATCCATCGGAGGACAGTTGTTAGCCCCTGCCTCGGCTAACTCTGGCATTGTGATGTGTTGCTGAGGTTGGGGAGCCAGAGGTCGAAAACGACCTTGACTTGGCTAGAGATCTGGCAAAGGCATCGAGGTGGAGCACTTGGCCGAAGTGGGATGCTTTGGCCGAAGTGGAGTCTGCCGAAGTGGAGCAGTCTGGTATTGCTGGGCATGCATTGCCGAAGTGGAGGAGTTGTGCACAGGAGGCGTGGAGCTCTCATCCGAGACCAAGGCGGGAGCACGAGACCGAGCCTGCCGGGATGGGCTTGCCGGTGCAGGGCCTGAGATGGAGCATCTTGGCTGGGACTCTGATGAGTTCGGGAATATCCCCACACAATAGCCCCTAGCTTCTGAGCTCTGAGAGTACTCTTTGAGATCGGAACCTAAGAAGGGAGGAGTTGTTGAGCTTGGTAGTCTTCAGTGTCTGGTTCGTCACCAATCGTGAGGCCGGGGCATGCCTGGTTAGTAACCTTACGCCATCGTAGTCTGTTGGTACTTTTTGTCAAAAACCGAGAGATGACCAGCTCGCCCGTAACCAGAGGTACTCTCGTTCGCCGCGATTCTAATGTTGTCACCGAGAATGAGTGTGGCCAAGATCAGCATGAGGCCGAGGAGGTGATATGGAACAGTCTCTTCGGCATTCTAGTTGAGCTGCCATTGGCTGAGGTGGAGACGTGGAGCAGTCTCTTTGGCTGAGGTGGAAGAGGCTGGACGGTACGCCAGAGCAGTCCTTTTGAGAAGCCTGGGTGCATGGACCCGAAGTTTTCGGAGCGACTGGGTGTATGAACCCTAAGTCAGTCCCTGGGTGCGTGAACCCAAAGTTTAGGGAAGTCTGGGTGTATGAACCCGAGGTCAGTCCTAGGGTGTGTGAACCCAGAGTTTTAGGAGTGACTGGGTGTATGAACCCTAAGTCAGTCCATGGGTGCGTGAACCCAAAGTTTAGGGAAGACTAGGTATATGAACCCGTGGTCAGTCTCAGGGTGTATGAACCCAGAGTTTTAGGAGCGACTGGGTGTATGAACCCTAAGTCAGTCCATGGGTGCGTGAACCCAAAGTTTAGGGAAGACTGGGTGTATGAACCCGAGGTCAGTCCCTGGGTGTATGAACCCAGAGTTTTAGGAGCGACTGGGTATATGAATCCTAAGTCAGTCCCTTTGGCGCTGGCCAAGACCAACATGAGGCTGAACCTGCGTGAAGCGCGTAGCTAGCACGAGGGCGACACCAACATGAGGTCGTGAAATGCGGTCGAGACCAGCATGAGGCCGAAACCAGCGTGTGGCGGAAACCAGCACGTGGACAGACCAGCATGAGGTCGTGAAATGCGGTCGAGACCAGCATAAGGCCGAAACCAGCTTGTGGCGGAAGCTATCACGTGGGCGGACCAGCATGAGGTCGTGAAATGCGGTCGAGACCAGCATGAGGCCGAAACCAGCGTGAGGTGGAGACCAGCACGTGGACGGACCAGCATGAGGTTGTCTAGAGGCCAAGAAGCCTGGGTGTATCTACCCGAGGACTTGGTGGCCCTGTTGCCGAACGCGAGTCATGCCTGAGTGTATAAAACGACCCCAGGGTGAGCTCGATGGCTTTGGATGACTGATGGCGGTAGAGGACCGTGCGATCAAGGCTGACAACAGAGGACCGTGCCGTCGAAATGACGGTAGAGGGTCGTACGATCGAAGCCGACAGTAGAGGGTCGTGCCAGTGCCATCGAAGCTGACGGCGCCATCGAAGCTGACAGTAAAGGACCGTGCCGCCAGAAATGACGGTAGAGGGTTGTGCGATCGAAGCTGATGGGCGGTCGAAGCTAAGTGATGATAGGAGGCATCTAGCTACCTCCCGAGCCGGAGGAGGCATCCGTCGAGAAGAAGGCTTCGGCCGAGTTGGAGGTATCCGCCGAGATGGAGGCTGCCTGGTCATTTTCGTGGAGGTTGAAATGCTCCTAGGCTCGGGCTTCGTCTGCTTCTTGCCTGACGAACCGGTTTATCCTAGTCATCAGTGCTGCCATAGTGACCACGGGATGCATGGCCAAGTCCCTCTGAAGCTCGTTGCCCGGTAGAAGGGCTTGTTGGAAAGACATGACTGCTATTGTATCTAAGGCATTCTCGATCTGGCTGTAGACAGTCCAGAACCTTTTGGCGAACTGCGTGACGTTCTCGGTTTGCTTCATTCTAAGGGCAATCAGGTCGGCTGCTGACCTGGGGATGAGCCTGTGAGCTTGGAACTTGGTCATGAAGGAACTCCGGAGTTGCTGTCAACTTTTGATCGATCCTTGGGGGAGTGCGCAGAACCACTTTAGGGGGAGGTCCCCGAGGCTGGATGAGAAGACTCTGCAGTTCAGGTGGCCTGCATCGCCCCACACCGACATCCTCTGAGTGAAGTACCGGAGGTGTGCTGCTGGGTCCGAGGTCCCATCGTAAACGACGAACCTCGGGACGCTGAAATCTTCAGGAAGGGGGAAGTTTCTGATCTCTGGAGAGAAGGGGGATGTGCCGAAATCGTCGAAGTTCTGCCGAACTCGAGCGAAACCGGCCATCTCCATGTTCTGTCGTACTGCTTGCTTTATGCGTCGATCAAGCCACTCTCTAGAGTCGTGGTTGTTACCCGAGCTTTCGCCATGAGCTCGGTTGCTTCTGTTGTCCTTCAGGGTGTGCCTTTTGGAAGGTAGAGTCGAGGTCGAATCCTTAGAGGATGAACCCGATCGAGTATCCTGCTGTTGGACGCCTGCTGGACCAGATCTTGCTCCTGACCTTTCCCGACGGGGGACCGTCGGCAGCTGCAATCGACAGTGTTAGTGGTTCCTTTCCCTTTCTGGTTTTCGAGGCATGGTGTTTGGGAAGATGACTTTTTGTAGCCGTTCCCCACAGACGGCGCCAATTGTAAGTGCAAAAAATGTAACTCACAAGAAGAGGGGGGTGCCTGCACAGACTTATCCAAAGAGATTGGGAACCCCGATGCCTGTGCCTGAAACCTGAGAAAAGGAAGAAGAATAGTAGGTCAGAGGACCCTGGCTTGGGCAGCGCAGGGCTCTCCGATGCTTAAGTCAGTTTAAGAACTGAACAGTAGGAGGAGATTTTTGGGGAAGAAGATGATACCAGCAGTGTGGTGTCGTTGTTGGCCTTTTTTGCTTGTGGATTGTTCTTGTATTTATATAGAGGAAGAGAGGAGACAAGGGGGTGGTTGACTGTCTTGTCATAGCCCACTCTGTCAGGTACTAGGGAGACGCAGTCCCATCGTAGTCTACTTTTCTTTAATTGCAGTCCCATCAAGCCTTGTCATGGCATTTTGGGAGCTGTGGACGGGGATCTGTCAAGGACTATGGTTGGTGCCCGTGTCTTGTCGCACGTGCCATAGCATGCTTGAGCGTCCATGGGAGGACAGCTGTTAGCCCCTGCCTCGGCTAACTCTGGCATTGTGATGTGTTGCCGAGGTTGGGGAGCCGAGGTCGAGAACGACCTTGACTTGGCTAGAGATCTGGCAAAGGCGCCGAGGTGGAGCACTTGGCCGAAGTGGGATGCTTTGGCCGAAGTGGAGTCTGCCGAAGTGGAGCAGTCTGGCATTGCTAGGCGTGCACTGCCGAAGTGGAGGAGTTGTGCACAGGAGGCGTGGAGCTCTCATCCGAGACCAAGGCGGGAGCACGAGACCGAGCCTGCCGGGATGGGCTTGCTGGTACGGGGCCTGAGATGGAGCATCTTGGCCGGGACTCTGATGAGTTCGGGAATATCCCCACACACAGGGAATGCGATGTGCGCTCAAAAAAACATGCAAAAAACGGTAAATAAAACCGAAGACAAGCAAATGTACATCAATTTCCCCCCTCTTTCTGCTTTGTTTCAGCTTGTTTGGATGAGTCTCCTTCAAAGGAGACGAAGCTGGCGATGTGAGCAATGGATTTGCAGGCACCAATGTATAACGAAGGCCACTCAACTTCAATTATTGTAAACTGCCTGCTTTGGAGATTATAGGAACCCAAGGGACAGACACAACATAACACCAAAATCTCTCCATTCTTCTGGACGTGCGCCCAATGGAAGAAAATACGGTCGGTACCCATTACCCTACATCAGCGTGTCCCGTATATATCCCAAGGATGGCACTTCTCCTACATCTCTCCATGAACCATTACCCTCCATCAGCGTGTATATCTCCGCCTCAATTCGGCTCGCAAGCTCGGCGTCTGGTCTGCTGTCTAAGATCCGCACCACTTTGTATTGCCCGGTGGCCCGGTCAAAACCGATCCCAGAGACGACCATCTTCAGTCTTGGGAGTTTAATGGGTGATCGGGGCAGAGAGATGGACTGTCCTGTGACAGGGTTGCAGACAAGTTTGGGATAATATGTATCGTTTTCGGAGAAGCATACAAAGCCATTGCAGGACCTGATGTAAGGGGAGAAGTGATCATGACTATGTGGGTCGTTGAGATTTTGGCCTACCTTTGAGGGTGTGGCTGCTGCGATTCGAGAAGGAGGATCGCTGTGATCAATGTCGGCGTCGAGATCTAGGAGGGCGAGGGCATTTGGAGACGTTGTTACAATTTCTTTGCCCAATAAGAGGTAGATGTTGGTGATGTATTTGTTTTGGTTGCAACGGTTGAGATGGATTTGAACGAAACTGGGGTCTTGGAGTAGACTTCGCCAGTAACGGCAAACGCACTTGCAGCGAATGATAGATTTTATAGGAAGGCAAGAGAAGATGTCCCATTGCCATAGCACATCTTTTGAAACAGGCGTCATCTTGTCTTTTTTTTCTCCTTCTCTCTCTCTCTCTCTCTCTCTCTCTCTCTCTCTGAGTCTTGGACGAGAGACAAATCTCATCTCATCGATTTCTCTCTCCACCCCTACTTTGTTAAATCCTCCGAGTTTTGGACGAGACAAATCTCATCTCATGGAGTTGGTGAAGGAAAACCAATTTTCAAATCAAACTTACTGGGAAACTTCGTTCGGTCTAATATGGGGAAAACGTTTTCTGCAAACTAATCAATACACAGACAGCCCTTTGGTATTGTTTTCATCCATAGCTAGTATTAGGCCAAATTTTGCACTCTTTGTACGTTGGCTCACATCATTGTATTGAATCTCAAGAAATCTACAGTTAAGATGCCATTAAACTTCAACATTATTAAATTAAGGGCTACGGTAAAACGGTGTTATTGAATTTTTTTTTTTTATATTCATCTCCTTCTTTCCAACAACATACTTGCATCTAAGCGAGCTTGACGAGCTAGCTGGCAGTAGTATGCCCAAAGATAATATTCTATTCTAATATTAATGGATTACATCTAAAATCTTCATTGACATGTGGATTAGAGTATGTCCTTTCCTTTTTCCCAAAGGTCTTTGTTTCATGTTTTTTAGTCCGGATAAGGATTTCATTGAAATAAATGTGATTTTAGTTCAGGATATTACATATATAATATAAAAAGTATTCAAATCAAAACTAGGTAACTATACGCATGGTGTTCCTGATTTTCTTAATAAATGATTTGAATGTCATCGACACAAACAGACTACAATTCTTTTTTTTTTTTTAGCTCAAGAGTAAAACTTGAATTGAAATTTTACAACAAGCAGTACAACTTGACAAATAGACTACAAAAATTGTCTAAATTTCTCACTTACGTATATGTTTTAAACAATGTGTACAATCACTTGATAACTACTGATGTATGGCTCATATTCTATTATTGCCAGTATCAAGATAATTTAAGCAAAAGCTCTACTAGAGTGTTTATCATGTAAATTCTGTCATTGGTTTCTCCCACTTGAGTTATTTGCTTGGATGGGTTTGAGGGATTGGAATAGTGTAGAAAGGGAATATCTTTTTATTATTCTGTCATGGCCAGTACCAATCACTGAAATCGAAATAAAAAATCAGAACCTTCGTCACACTATTCATTATCGTATTATGTATTTTTAATAACTAATTAATATTTTATTTGAATCTCAGTTCTAATTAATTAACAAAGGGGCATCAAATGAATAATTTTAGTGGTATTTTAGCTGATAATTAATTTGAATACTAATTTTAATTTAACCATTTAGTGCCTCCAATGGGCTTTAATTATATATGCTAGTGTGCCTATATTTATATAGGGGAGCACTACATAATGCCTGGGCATTTTTTACAAAAAAAAGCAACCCCCCCCCCCCCCCCCCCCCCCCCCCCCGGCTAGTTGGACTCATCAAGATGCATGATAATCATGAAAGTCCATTGGATAGAAAGATCCATATAAGGCCCACCTATATGAGAAGTCTTAAGTCCATTTTATAGGCACCATTTTATCATGATTTCAATCTAACGGCGAGGAAAAGTTGGATGCGTGTCAAATTAAGACTTGTGACTATTCATGGAGGGGTGGAGTATGTGAAAAGATTAGATTTACTCAACATGGACCCCATGACCAGAAATAAGAGGGGCGGAAAAGGAGTGTATTTTTAAAGTGAGGCGTTTTTTAGAATTTCCTATATATGTATGTGTGTGTGGACCCCACCTTAAGTCAATCCCTTTTTTAAAAACTCTCCTTTACAGCATGGACCCCAATCCAATCATTTCACACATTACCCCCCATGAGTTAGTATATAAAACCCAAATCTTACATTTCTCCAACTTTTACTCACGGTTAGATTGAAATATAAAGAAAGTGATGCTTCTAAAACCATTAAACTTTGGGGCCATGGATCAACGGGGACTTAGAATAATCTAGTGGGGATGAAATTTTCCACATAGGTAGATCTCATCTAGATCATTCAATCTAGTGACATTACTTGGTTGTCACACACCATAGTGGGTCATCTAGGAGGGGCTTTTTTTGGAAAACGAAAACTCCCCACGAGTTTTCTAGCACTCGACATATATATAGAAAAACATTTATGCGCATCTATCCCTCACCATATTATGGTCAGGGACAACATAGTGGGACTTAATTACTTTACTGTTTACTTGAATCATCCACAGACATGAAACCCTTGAATTATAATGGATCAATTGAGTTTTTAATAATCCGAATGAATCGGACCGTTGGATCTAGGGTCAAATTTTTCTTTAATATAAAGGCATAAATTTTGTAGGTCATGGATGAAGGGAGTAGAAACTTGGGATTGACCCCAAACATGATATATGGGCCCATCAAAGGTGATTCTTTCCATTCTCCCAAGTAACATGATTAGTGGGGCTCTAGGTGGGCCCTATCAAGTTTGTCCCTCACCATTTGGTGAGGGGATTGGATGCATATAATTATCCTTATATATATATATATATAGTTATGCTACAAACTCCTCATACATTTTTCACAAAAAAGGCCCCTCTTTTAGCCAATGAAAGTGTGACACGTGTCATAAATGTTACATTTATCCATTCTCTCTCCTAAATACTCTACTAGAAATATGGATCTTTTATAGATTCTCTTAAATCATTGGCTATTAGACAGGGGTAGAAACTCCCCTTTTGAGATACGGGAGTTTTTGAGAATCTCTCATATATGTATCTGCCAACTATGTGCACTACTAAGGCATTCAATGTAGTCGGGCTATAACAAAACCCATGGCGTTACATAATTTGGGACACCAAATAACTTAAGATAATGTACACCTTTTTGGCTTAGGTACAAGAAGACCAAGGAACGAACGGGCTATGAGCAGTTATATGGCATTTCTACCCAAAACCTACTGTTGCACCAAGAATGATGACGGTCTTTGATCGCAACTGCGATGATTGGATCCTAAGGTTGCAATGACTTGAGAAGTTGAAAGAGAAAGAAGGAGAAAAAGTGGGAGGAGTTGCAGAGAAAAGGCAATAGGGGATAGGAACGTGCAATTCTTATAAAAAAGGGTTCGGGTTAAGAGAGGGAATATTCCCTGGCATCTTCCTAATGGGATGGGTTAAGAGGTTAAACTACGGGTCGGGTCATCTACCCAATGGCCCAACTCACCGATTGAAGAATCTAATCTAGCGTGGACCCCACTTAATTTTAACAACTTAATTAACTAAAATACATTTAATTAAAATAATAATACTCATAATATTAATAATAATATTGGGGCCGGGATCTTACAGTTACCTTTAATTTGTAGGAGGATCTATAGCTTGAGCTGAATTTGCTGGAGCATCCATGCTGTTTTGGAGCAGAGCTGATGCTGGAATTTCTAGGGCGGGTTCTTTTAAAGTAGGGGTTTGAAATATCAAGAGGAGGATAAAGGGATGTTTTTTCCAGAATGGCCAAGGTCATTTCTGTGAGTTGAGAGGGTTGTAGGTTGTCCTTAGAGAACAAAATTTCTTGGGCTTGCTGATCTAAGAAGCTAAGTGAAGTGGAGGGGGTTATGCCAAAAGAGGATGTTAGTTGAGCCTGACCAATGTTTTGTCCCGCGGGAATTTCTGAGACTGTGGAGGCAACTGTGTTCCTGTGGCTGGCTTTGGAGTTGTACATGCCGAGAGCTGCAGACCTTTTTCTCAACCCATTCCAGGGAGGACCCTTTTCCTACAAATCTTTCAATCACGATTGCTTGAAAGATTCTTTATTGTCGAAACTGGAATTTTACTCGGCTTTCTCACTAGGCCCGTAGGGACTATTATGCCCCAAAATGCCCGGACACCGTGTTATTAAAAAAGAATAAAAAAAATTTATTGGGTATTTTCAAAGAGGGCTTGCCATCTCTCCATGTTGTGATTGGGAATGTGGGGAAAGGAGGGTAGAGAGGGCAAAGCAGGGCTACTGAAGAGGCTTGCAAAAGAGGGTTGGGGCTGTGATTAGATTTGGTGAGGTTGGAGGTTTTTGAGAGCAGTTGTTAAGAGCTGTTTGGAGTTTCTCCATTCGTTGTTGGAGAAGAAGGATCTCGTTGTTAGTTTCAATGATTTGCCGCATTTGAGAGGCTGGCTGGGTCGGGGATGAGGACTTCAGAGGGGGGAAATGAGCTTTGTTTAGTGGACCATTGGATAGGGGAGAATTTAAGAATTGAGAGATTGGGAGCAGGTTGAGGGGGAGGAATATGCGTATCCATTATCCAACAAAAGGTGGAGCTCGCCAGAATGTTTATGCATTGACATGAACTCTTATAATTCATAAGTTCTTAGGCATTTTGGATGATGAATTGTTTTAGTAAAAGATTTTTATGATATCCAGAGGTTACATGAGAAAAAAAAAAAAAAATAAGGGCATGCTTGTTTTCCTATAATTCATAGGAATTCATTCCAAAGTGGTTATAAATGAAGCTCCAAAGTAAATATATAAAATTGGCTATCAAATAACATCCCCTTCAATATAAAATGAATCAAGGTTCATCCTTCATTCCTATTTATTCAATTCCACTGTATCTAATGCGAAAAACAGCCTTAAACCATGGATATAAATATCGGCCGCCACGTAGCCTGGCGGCCGATATATCGGCCGTCGCACCCGTGGCGGCCCGTAGCGGCTGCTACGCAAGCGTGGCGGCCGCTACAGGCCGCCACGGTACGTGGCGGCCGATACCGTGGCGGGGAGCGGGGGGGTATAAAACCCCTTTTTGGACGAAAAAACCCTTCTTCTCCTTCACTTGCTGCTATATTTTCTTCATCTTTTCTATTTTCTTCCTCCTAAGTGGTCCCAAGTGTCTCCTAAGTGGATTTTCTCAAGATTTCTTGCCACCAACATTCAACTACTCAAAGGATTTTAAAGATTCTAAACGAGAATCTTCATCTAGGTATGTGACTTTTTTTCAACTTTTGAGATTATCACTCTCTAACTACTATAAATCACAATATAATGGCATCATTGGCTTGTTTTATTGTAGATCCATGCATCCTTTTGATCTTCTATATATGGATATCTTTTGTTTTTTTTTTAAATATTGTTATTTTTATTTTCAGATTTAATTAGTTATTTAAATAAAAAAAACCATTATCACTTATGGAAAACTCATGAAACAACTTGAAAATAGCTTCATATTGTTAGATCTATGGTTCCCATAGATCATTCCAACATATAATGCTTGTTTTTCAATTTTTTTCCTTTTTTTATTTTCGGATTTTTTATATTTGTAAAAAAAAATTATTTTTAGTAATTGTATGCCAATCAAATGTCTTGAAAAGGGCTCCTAGATTATAGATCTATGTTTCCCATAGATCATTCCAACATATAATGCTTGTTTTTCAATTTTATTCTTTTTTTTATTTTCGGATTTCTTTTATTTTTGTAAAAAAAATTATTTTTAGTAATTGTATGCCAATCAAATGTCTTGAAAAGGGCTTCTAAATTATAGATCTATGTTTCCCATAGATCATTCCAACATATAATACCTATTTTTCAATTTTTTTCCTTTTTTTATTTTCGGATTTCTTTTATTTTTGTAAAAAAAATTTATTTTTAGTAATTGAATGCCAATCAAATGTCTTGAAAAGGGCTCCTAGATTATAGATCTATGTTTCCCATAGATCATTCCAACATATAATGCTTGGTTTTCAATTTTTTTCCTTTTTTTATTTTCGGATTTCTTTTTTATTTGTAAAAAAATTATTTTTAGTAAATGAATGCCAATCAAATGTCTTGAAAAGGGCTCCTAGAATATAGATCTATGTTTCCCATAGATCATTCCAACATATAATGCTTGTTTTTCATTTTTTTTTCCTTTTTTTGTTTTCGGATTTCTTTTATTTTTGTAAAAAAATTATTTTTAGTAATTGTATGCCAATCAAATGTCTTGAAAAGGGCTTCTAAATTATAGATCTATGTTTCCCATAGATCATTCCAACATATAATACCTATTTTTCAATTTTTTTCCTTTTTTTATTTTCGGATTTCTTTTATTTTTGTAAAAAAAATTATTTTTAGTAATTGAATGTCAATCAAATGTCTTGAAAAAGGCTTCTAAATTATAGATCTATGTTTCCCATAGATCATTCCAACATATAATGCTTGTTTTTTAATTTTTTTCCTTTTTTTATTTTCGGATTTCTTTTTTATTTGTAAAAAAAAATTATTTTTAGTAATTGAATGCCAATTAAATGTCAAGAGAATGATTCTTAAGTGTTAGATATATGTTTCCTCTAGCATGTTTTGTTGTTTTTTTAATTTTTAACATACTACTTGTTCATATTTATAGGTATTCAGTCTTCTATTGTGCATTTGTGTTTGCCAATTAATTTTTGAAAATGCCTCGTGATATTGATCCCGCATGGAGCTTTGGTGAGGCAGTTGAGAACAACAGGTTAAAAATCAAATGCAAGTTTTGTGGGAAAGTGACCAATGGGGGCATTACAAGATTCAAGCACCATTTGGGCCACATTTCTGGTAATGTTGCTGGCTGTACCGAAGCACCAAGGGAAGTCAGGGAACAAATGAAAGCTTTGGTTAGCCAAAGCAAAGCTAGAAAGGTAGAGATAAAAGAAAAGAGGCAGCAAGATGTTGATGCTGCCCGTTATGATGTATTTGGGGATGAAGGTTTTGATGATGAAGATGCACAGATGGAGGCTGCACGCCGAGAGTCCGTCATGAGTCATCAAGAAGAATATGAACGTCGTGCATTTGCTGGAAGCAGCAAAAATTATGATGCAGGGGGCTCATCTGCTGTGCCAAGCAGGGGCAAGGGCATTGCGGGGGCAATGCGTAGGGCATTTAGTACCTGGGAACGGGATGTTGATGTAGAAATTTCTACTAGAAGAGCAGCTCCTCCCTCTGTTGATCCTCTAGCACATAGAAAAGAGGAAGCTAAACAACCAAATATAACAAGTGTTATGAAAGGGGCAATGAAGTCTGCAAGAGATAGGTTAGCCAAAGCTATAGCGAAATGGCTAATTCACAAGAACATACCACCTACAGCAATAGATTCCCCTTATTTCCAAACAATTCTTGATGTTGCCGCCGAAGCTGGGCGGGGAATACAGTCGCCCTCTGTTTATGATGTGAGTACTAAATATCTCGAAGAGGAATATAAAGAAATAAAGGCATGGGTGGAGCCCTTTAGGCCCATGTGGCAACAGAATGGAGTCACCATTATGTGTGATGGGTGGACCAGCGGCACACAAACACAATTAATAAACTTTTTGGTACATTCAGTCTCTGGGTGTGTTTTTGTGAAGTCCGTGGATGCATCTGAGCATAGACGGATAGCTAAATATATATACAGTCTTATGGACAAGGTTGTAGAGACTGTGGGAGAGGAGCATGTTGTACAAATGGTTATAGATAATGGCGCCAATTTCAAGGCAGCTGGTGTGATGTTGGAGAAAAAGAGGCCTCATCTGTTTTGGACTCCATGTGCAGCACACTGTATAGATCTCATTATGGAAGAGATTGGAAGGAAAAAGAAAATTGCTGAAGTTATCAAGGCATGTAGAAGTATTACCAGATTTATTTATGATCATTCATGGCTTTTGAGCTTGATGAAAAGATTCACAAATAATCATGCCTTGATTCGTCCGGGATCAACTAGGTTTGCTACCCATTTCATTGCGATGGAGAGCCTTGTAAGGTTTAGAACAGAGCTGATTCAGATGTTTGCATCAGAAGAATGGCTTCGTTCAAAGTGGGGCAATGCAACAAGTGGTCCGGAATTTGAGATCCCTAACTTGATGAGGGACAATAAGTTTTGGAAGAAAGTGTCTAATTTATTAAAGGTTTATGAGCCTTTAGTTAGAGTGTTGCGGCTTGTAGATGGTGATGACAAGCCAACAATGGGATATATATATGAAGCAATGGATCGGGCTAAGCAAGCTATCATGGAAGATGTTAGATATCATGAAGGATATATACAGATTATTGATAGACGGTGGGCTGACCAGCTGCACCATCCATTGCATGCTGCAGGTACTCAATAGTTATATCTATATTTGATGCTTTTAAAGCAAGCTATCATTCTTTGATTGATGTTTAATCATTTTGCATTTCAACTTATTTTCAATGTAGGTTATTTCCTTAATCCCGAATTCTACTACCCCAATGCCCAACAACACAGCGATGTAATAGAGACGGAGTTGAGGGTAGGATTAAGGCAAGTGTTGAGAAAATTATTTGGAATTGATGATTCCATCAACACCATTCAAGAGGTGAGTTAGTGATTGAGATTTGAGATGACATATCACATATGTATATGCAGATATGCTTAAGATAGGTTCGTTAAACCTTTAATGATTTATTCCTAATTTTCACATTGTAGATATCTACATACACACAAAGGAAATGAGGCTTTGCTGACCCAATCACACAAAGGGCAATTGGAAAAATGACACCTGGTATGAATATGGTAACAAAAGACCCAATCACCCAACCTAATAGTATTTTGTTATTTATCTCTCAATTGATTGGAAGGACTTAAGGAGTATCTAATTTTGTTTGTTTATTTTGAATCTCAGCTGATTGGTGGATGAATTTTGGAGAGGATACTCCAAATCTAAGGAAAGCGGCTGTTCGCATCCTTAGTCAAGTTACAACTTCATCAAACTGTGAAAGGAATTGGAACACTTTCTCCTTGATCCACACAAAGTGCAGGAATCGACTTACCATGCAAAAACTCAACAAGCTTGTGTATTGCCATTACAATTTAAAGTTGAGAAACAGAACGAGAGAAATGAAGGCAAGGGATAGTCCGAACTATTGTCCTATTAGTTTAGATCACATATTCAGAGAGGACGATCCATTGCTCCCATGGATAGCCGAGATAGAGGATCCATTGCTAGATTCAGATCCGGGCTTTCAGGAGGAGGTTAGAGATTTGCTTGATGAAGAAATGGATGAGGCAGGGGGTGCCCCACTTTGAGGAGAAGGCACAAGTGCACAGCCGCACCCACAATCTAGAGGGAAAGAACCTGCTATTCCTGCTCATGTGGTGTCATCTTCTGAGAGGACGAGTACCACCGTCTCTTAGATTAGCCATGGTGGAGGAGATGGGGGAGATGGAGCAGGAGACACTAGTGGGACAGGTACTACTAGTGAATACTACCAACATGATCAGGAAGATGTCATTCATGTAGAGGAGGTACAAGACTTTCTGAAAAGAATGGAAGGAAATCGTGGTTATCAACGGCGTCGGAGAGTCTCACCACCTGCTCCACATGCTCCTGGAGGTAGTAGTAATAAACAAGGAAATATGGGTGGAGGTGTTGGAGGACAACAAGCAGCATCATGGACTGGTTCGTGGAACCCTAGTTACAGTGGACAAGGACCCTCGCAGTATTTTCCATATGGTCAACTGCAACAAGGAGACGAACAGTCTTCTATTTCAGGGTCCTACTCATATGGTGACTATGGTGAAACACAATATAATAGATATCCACCTCCACCTCCTCTAAGTTATGATGATGCAGGCCATGCGGCTACCACCTTCTTTGGATTGGTGGATCCCAATTTTTATCAATATCAAATGCAATATGATGCCAATACAAATGATAACACAGATGGGGATGAGGATAACAGTGCCTTGAATCTTGGTAGACGATCCTTTTGGTGGTGACCAAGGTATTCCTACTTCCTTCACTTACTCTCTACTCTGTCATTTCTAAATTGGTGTTGACTGTTGACTTTTGACTGTTGATTGATGTTTATTTTGATCACTTGATAGTTCATTTACTTGATTGAATTTGAACCTTGAATGTTGAAGTATTGATATTTGATATTTTGATTGTTCAATATTCACTAATGACTAATGAGTAATGACTAATGAGTAATTGAGTAATGAGTAACTCTTAAGTCTTATGCAATTATGCCTTTATTTCATGTTCTACTTTTTTTTTATGAGCTTTCCATTACTTTCTAAGTTAGTATGACTAAGAAACATGAATACATGTGAAAAAACTAATAATTACTACTATTTTCTATTTATTCAGCGATACAGGACTTCATATATTGAGGGCACCGCTACACCCACTTTTCTTACTTACTTTTGCAAAAGAACCACATATTCTTTCATTTTACAATTTTCTGGATTTTCTGAAATTTTTTAAGATTTTTTGGGCGAATATTTCAAATCGCACCGCTACGCCGCTACGTATCCCCGCTACGCTACGTATCCCCCGCTTCTTAGCATTTTGGCGGCGGACCGCTACGCCCGCCGCAACCACTATTTTCATCCTTGCCTTAGACCAAGATAAGAAGAATACATGCAACCAGTGGTACAATAATTAACAAAATAATATTGCAATCCAATCACATAGTTCCATAATTTATTGAGTTGTATAATATTTTGGAGAGTCAATTCTCGGAGACACTGACGCAATATACATTGATCATTATAATTGAGATCCCTACAAATAAAACCAGTTGAACAGGGGTATGCACTATGCACTTAAAAGACATGAAAAGAAGAGAAAGTAAACAAAACCAAAGACAAGCAAGTTTACATCAATTTCCCCTTTCTCTTTCCACTTTGTCTCAGCTTGTTTCAGGACGAGTCTCCTTCAAAGGGAGACGAAGCTGGCGATGTGACACACCGATGTGTTGGTGTCTAAACGGGAACAAGGCAAGTCAGCTTCAATTATAGTAAACCGTCTGCTCTCCAGGTCATACGAAGCCAAGACGCACGAGTCACACAGCACCAAAATCTCACCGTTCTTCTGCACGCCCAATGGAATAAAATACGGTTCGTACGTATTAGGGGGCATTCTAATTTCACGGTCGGAGTTGATACAGAAATTCACAAAGATGAGTTGACGCGATTCAGGTGAGAGATTCCATTCAATAGTAATGTCCATGGTCCAAGTAGTCCAAGTAGACGCCTTTTTCAATACCCATATGCTCTCATTAGCCACTATGCCGAGACACCCTTTCCAATCTATCATCATGTCACACTTCCGGGCGACCATCTCTGGCATTTGAATGGTGCGAAACTTCTCCCTCTCAATATCCATGCAAAGTATACAAAATAAGTCTTCATCATACATCAACCAATGAAGTTCACCATCTACAAAGAGCCCCGCAGCGTCGCGAGTAAAGCACAAGGAATAATAAGGGACTTCTCCAACATCTCTCCATGACCCAGTACCCTCCAGCAGCGTGTATATCTCCGCTTGCAGTCGGCCTGGAAGCCTGCAATCTTGTTCGTGGTTTACGATCCGCACCACCTTGTATTGCTTGGTGGTCCGGTCAAAACCGATCCCAAAGACGACCCCCACTTCTTGGGGTTCAAACGGCAATGGGGGCAGAGAGAGTGTCTTCCCTGTGACGGGGTTGAAGATGAGTTGAGGTTCGTGTGTATCGTCATCGCACAAGCATACAAGGCCATTGCAGTAGCTGATGAAGGGGGAGAACAGATCATGACCATGTGGGTTGTTGAGATTCTGGCCTACCTTTGCGGGTGTGGCTGCTGCGATTCGAGGATCGGTGTGATGAATGTCGGCGTCGAGATCTAAGAGGGCGAGGGCATTTGTAGACGCTGCTTCAAATTCTTTGCCCGAGAAGAAGAAGATGTTGGTGATGTACTTGTTTTGGTTGCAACGGTTGAGATGGATTTGAACGAAACTGGGGTCTTGGAGTAGACTTCGCCAGTAACGGCAAACGCACTTGCAGCGAATAATAGATTTGATAGGAAGGCGAGAGAAGATGTCCCATAACAGATCCTTTAAAACAAGCATCATCTTCTCTGCTGCTCTCTCAGTACTCTGTTTATAAAGATCCGACTGTCATGGTTGTATGTGTTTTTGGCTATTTATTACTAAAAGAGTCCGGATCCTCGTGGTCTTTGAGTTGACAAGACAAATCCTGACTGATTACATTTAGGAAAACCAATTTTCTAATCAAACTTACTATATTTAAGATAGGAATTGTAGTATAAACTAATAAGGAAACTTGTTACATCTAATTTTGAAAAATGTTCTCCTGCAAACAAATATTGGGACCACCTTTCTTCGATACGGCACCTTTTAATATTCTTTCAATCTCATGATTTGATATTAGGCTGAATTACATTCGCTAAGATGCCATCAGCCAATGTTTGGTATCTCTACTCTTTTCTAACAGACCTAGTAAAAGTAGAGCCATAAAAAAAAGGCAAAATTAGCAAAAGGTCCCTAGAGTTGAATGTATCCAGCCTCTAGTCCAAGCAAAAACTTGTTAAGGCCTCTGGTCCACTCAGCTAGACTTTTTCCAGCCTTAGGTCCCTGCATCCACATGATCTCATTTTTCTGGACTAAATTGCCCTCTCAACCGTTTTAGGCATAAAATTTTAAAATTTCAAATTTCAAATCTTCCCTCCTTCCTCCTTCATAAATCCTCTCAATCTTCCTCCTCCCTCCTTCCTAAACAAAGTGATATCAGAGAAAAATTCTAGTTTTTTTTCCCACCTCGCCTCAAAATTTCGCCAAGGAGAGAGACAAGTGCCGTTGTTGGTTTCTGCCTCGTGATTCGCGCAAGGAGAGAGAGACAGCATTGCCAAGGGATTCGGATTTCCGATCACCCCTGGCCCTGTGTTCTGCTGCAAGCCAACTTCCGGGCCAGGCCATGTTGACCCAACCCAAGAAGGAGAAGAGAATCAAGGAAGGGGCCAACACACGAATCACACCATGCCTGCCTTTCTTTCTCTTGAGATTTGACCGTTTCGCTTGTGTGTATTATACTGACCGATGCAAACAAGAGAAGCTCGTCTCTCTCTCGATGATGCCACCAGAATATAATAATTACAAGGTGGACTCGCTTTCTTCTCTCTTTTTCTTGTAATTCTTCTTCATCTCCTCTCCTTGATTTTTAAGAGAAAGAGTATTATGCGACCTTTAGTAGGTTGCAGTGAGTGCCCAGCTCCTTCACCAAAAACAACAAAGTGGCCATCATGTGTGCATGATAGAGAAGCAAAACGATTTGGTCTGGGATGCGCGTCAGATGGGGATTTCCGATCACCCCTGTCCCTTTGTTCCGCTACAAGCCAACTTCCGGGCCAGGCCATGTTGACCCGACCCGTCTTCAGCCCGGTTCTGAGTCCAGAAGCAGAAGAATGGTGGGTGGGTAGTAATGATGGTCTGTATATATATATATATATATTTTTTACTTTTCTGTAGTGGAGATGGAAGATGTAAATGGCGTGGTGTCAACAGAGGTGGTGACAAGAAGGGATTGAGATGGATAAACGGATGAGAGGGGAATTTCGTGGAGGACTGACGTCTCCCCGGTGATCGTTTTTTGGCTTTGTTTATCTCTTTTGTCAAATTTATCTGAGTTTTTGTCAAATTTATCTGAGTTGTTGTCAAATTTATCTGAGTTTTGTTCAAATTTATCTAAATTTTTGTCAGATTTATCTGAGTGTTGTTCAAATTTATCTGTCTTCTGTCATATTTCTTTTTTTTTTGGTAAATTTATCTGATTTTTTTTCAAAATTTATCTGAGTTTTTTAGCAAATTTATTTACGTTTTTTTGAAATCTATATGCGTTTTTTAAATTTATTTACATCTTTTAAAATTTATTTATGTCTTTTCAAATTTATTGCATTTTTTGAAATCATTGCATTTTTTAAAATTTATTTTTGTTATTTTAAATTTATTTGCATTTCTTGGAATTTTCATTGGATCTTTTGAGATTTATTTGAGTCTTTTGAAATTTATTTATATTTTCTGAAATTTATTTGGGTATTTTGAAACTTATTTTTATATTTTTAAATTTATTTGCGTTATTTGATTATATATTATTTTTTAAAACTTATTGCATTTTTCAAAATTATTTCATTTTTTAAAATTTATTTTCGTAATTTTGAAATTTATTTGTGTGTTTTTAGATTTATTTGAAAATCTGGAGATTCCATTAATTATGGGCAATTAAATGTTAGTTGGCCATTATTAATGGGATATTCCCCAATCATGGGTTATGAATTAAAGAAATGGTAAATTAGACATTTTAAGTGTGAATAAGTGTGGGAAGGACCTTTTGGCTCTATGACTTTTATTTGTGGATCTAAGGCCATAAAGTGAAATGTTCAGGACCCGTCGCCGAATGCCCCTAAAAAGAAATAGTCATACAAAGAAGATGTCAAAGCTCTATTTTTCAGCTACCCACTTTTAATTTAAGCATTTGGATTTAAGAGAATTTGCCTCCACATGTCTAAAACGGACAGAGGTCAGAATGTTGTGCCAAACGCTCTTATTTTCATAACATCTGTCCGCTTTAGACATTTAGAGGCTGAAAATAGAGGCGGCCCCAATCATGGGCTTAATATTATTAAATCAAGATCTAGGATGATATGTTGTGGTTGATCTTTTGGGTCCCCTTTGTCTTTGAGGAGACCAGCTTTTCATCCACCTTCTTATGATTTATAAATCTTACATTTAAGTGGACCCCATAAGCTAGCCTGCATATAAGTTATATGTAGCTTACTTGTATGAAAACATTCTCCTTTAATCTGAGTGGGCTGCATCCAAAAATTATTCAGACTTGATTTTAATAGGAAAGAAAATATATACAGTGTGCGAATAGACTGACAGTGTTATGAAGAGACCCACCTTTTTTATTTATTGGTAACTGAAGTTTTCATGAAGAGACCCACCTTTGATAAGAGATAAAAAAAAAGTTCTTTAATATGGTAGTAGAAATTAATTACGTTACATTTTAGAAATATGTCTCCTACAAGCAACCTCCATGGTGTCCCACTTTGGTTCCCCCTGCCCCACCCCCCCACCCCCCCCCCCCCCCCGCGCGCGCATTAGAAGATGACCCCATTGTAACATTTACCATTTGATAAAATGGAAGGGACTAACAAAAATAGTGCATAAGATTACGTTAGTTTTTTTTTATCGAGTTTGGATCCCGAGGCAGCATATAACAGAAGCTTGGAACTCTTCCATGGGGCCCGCATGATGATAATTCAAACCATTCAACTCAAATTCGATCCACTCTAGTGACTTGTCTACGAATTTCACCTCAATAGGAGTTTGTGCCACTATTAGATTATGCATATGATCGATAAAGGGTTTAAGGTATTTTGATCAATAGTAAATTAGATTGAGCTAATTGTCAATGATGAGATTCAGGTTGAAAGGTCTGAATTACCGTCATATGTGCTCCAAGGTGGAGCTATAATCATTTGCATGTAAAACACACGGAAGAATAACTGATTTTTTTATTCTAACCGACAATCTTACGCGGCGGCTAACTTTTATAGAAGTAAAATTTGAAAATACATATAATATAAAAATAAATAGAATTAGCTTCAGCCCGGATTTCCAATAATAGGGCCCCACTGTGGCGTTCCACTCCATGAGGCACGACATAGGATATCTCTATGTCAAAGCACTAAATGGTGGTGCCCACGTGCTTGTGCTAGAGTTTCGGGCTTGTGCGCTGTTGACTCAATTGGAGAGAGGGGGAGGGAGGGGAGGGGCGGGCCGGGGATAGTGACTGTAAGGGGGTTGGATTGCTTTATGGATCCCACGTGCTTAAAAAGGGAGTCTGGATGTTGTCGCACGTGAGAAACTTCTACAGGTGGAACAATATTTTCATGTGGATCCCATGTGATAAAATACATCTAAGAATATTGATAAGTTTTATGTATAATATACGCACACTACAAACAATAGTATTTGGGAAATATCAAGCGGAGCTCGAGTTTGGCTTCTCAAGCTTGAGCTGAGCTCCTCTAACTTTGGATACCTAGGTTCAAGCTTGAGTTTGAGCAAGGTCAAGCTTGGCTCACATCATTTACTTCTAATTTTTAGGTTCAATCGGGGCCAACATTTCCAATTATGTTAATAAAATAGGCAAGGTTCTGGTTGAGCTTATTCATTTTGGCTTGAGTTTGGAAGACTGAATACTACAAATGGACCCAACATCAATTCCAATCCACTTTCCAATGTTCTTTCTACTCTTGAAAAAGAATGCCGATGGGCTCATTGGTGTCAACCCAAACCCTGAATTGCAGGATCAAATTGGGGTTAGGCTGGTGCATCATGCTAGGAATTGGCACCTCCTAACTTGCCTACCAAGCCATTTTATAATAGCTACAATTTGAAAATAGGTTTTTAAGAAAAAAAAAAAAGAACGTCAAAAGATTGAGCTTCTGTCATAATTGAGGGTATTTGTATCATTTGCTCAAAGGTATTTGAGTAAAAGGACTCCACTTTTATAAATTAAAGAAGTTACGGACTTAAAAATAATTCTGAAAACTATCGGGATTTTTAGGAATTAAGCCAAAAAGCAGAGGGCATAGAACAAGTTTCTGTATAAATATGTACAAGGTTCGGTTGTAAATCCGTTGGACTTAAACCACTTGTTAACTAGGCCTAGACAATGGACCAGGACCAATTATGAGTCTAGCCCAAAAAACATGCCCAGGAATTATGGTCCATTGACACCCCAGTTGTAAGTTATTTTCTAGGGCTATGAATGGGCTTAATCCCGCCTCAATCGGTTTGAGTCTTCCATCTTCCCAATTCGAACTATGCTACGGTCAAAATTGTTCACTAGAATGTACCAAGGTCGAGTAAAGCTTGGTAGCATATATTGATACCGATTTGAAGCGAGGATTCAACCCTTTTATCTAACGAGGTCACTTTTCATATTCGGGTTCCTATGGGCCCATCCCTTTGTTGGGAAGGCTTGGCCTCCCATGGGCGATTTGCAACTTTTGCTCCGCTAAGAAGGAAAAGTTGCATTTCCTTCTTTACCACTTATGGGTATGGCAATAAAGCTGGATGTCTCACTTTTCCTCCTCTCAGAAAACTGGCATTTGAATCTTTTCAACGGATGGTTAGGGCGGTAACGCTGCATGTCCAACTTTTCCCCCTCGCAACTTTGCTCCTAAAACCGGCCCTTTTTATATTCTACGAGTTTGGACTGTGACGGGTTTATTTTTTGCTGCCTTGAACTAGTCCAACCATTTACAATGTGTTTATACGTTTGTTAATTGCATATGATGTAGAAACATTCTCAGAAACGTACCCGTGTAATTTCATAATTTTATATGCTAAAAAGACAAAACCTGCTATAAAACCTGATCCAGTAGGGGAAGGTTGGAAATTCCTCAATTTACCTCAATCCAACTAGGGGACAGCTCTTTTAGACCCTTTTTATTCCCAGGTGGGATTGTGTCATTATTTTGACATTTCCAACCCGAAAAATATATGGGTCTGGTTCGGTTGGCTCCATACTTGTGAGCTCCCCATTTCTTGGGCTCTCTCGGTTAGGTCCTTACACGCCCAATTCTTTTTTAAAAAATGGATCTATCAAGTGGATTCCAACTATTTTCAAGAAGTCCTTACGGCCTTATAGGGGCCCTCCAATCTCTCATTATGTAGCAAAATAAAAAAACACTCTCAACCCCACTCGGCTCAACCCCTGCCAAGTTTTAAATTGCCGCTTGGATTATCTTAGTTTTATCATGTATTTTGGACTTTTAATAGGATTGCAAATGACTCTGCTAGCTGGTATTACAATTTGTTGTTGGGTGAGGTTCGTCTTGATGCTCTCCCTTGTTTGTGTCTTGGGGGCATGTTCTGTTCTCGTGTTCTCTTCTTTTTCACTTTCAGTGGAATCTTTCCTCTTTGCCAAAAGAAAAACATAACCCAATGGCATATGTCGCTCCAAATTATGTTTAATTGATGCTAGTTTTGATACACAGGCTAACATAATATGAGTGGGTCAGATAGGCTTTGGTGACGAAGATGGTTTGTTAGATTTTAATTCTACCATCCCACTTCATACATTGCTTTCTACTAATCTCTATGCCCTGGCAAGTACACCTTGTGCCATATTCCACCGGCAACTTGTTTTCATGTCTCTATTGAATACTTGACAAACTAAGAACCAAATTAAATCGATAGAATAAATGAAAACAAATTCCAAAACAAAAAACAATTGTTTGAGCAAAAGTATCGAATAAGTGTTTTTTTAATTGCTATATTGACCAATTATTTGGAAAATAAATTTTGGATGGCCATTAAGAATTTTAAAAAAGATTTAGTATTAGTTTCAATTTGAAGTACTTCATCGCATTAGGCCAGAACATTCAAATCAGCCGCCTGGATCGAGGAACACAACTCTCCGATCATCAGTCTTTGACTTAGAAAAATCCAAAGTTGAAGGAGTTATACTCCACAGTGAGCCCCAACTATTGAAATCTAATCCACTCAAAATCAGCTCCATTCTTGCGCATCGATAGTCTAAAATGTTACCCTTTTAGAAGTTCACCCTAATGTAAGATGTACCATTTGGGACTAATAAAAACAATACTTTGGGTTAGTTTTTTTATCGGGTTTGGATCCCCGGCAGCATAACAGAAGCTCGAAACTCTTCCATGGGGCCCGCATGATGATAATTTAGACCATTCATTGGTGTCAACCCAAATCCTGAATTGCAGGATCAAATTTGGGTCAGGCTAGGAATTGGCAACTCCTAATTATCCTACCAAGCTATTTTATAATAACTACAATTAGAAAATAGCTTTTTAAGAAAAGCAACAAAAAAAACCCGTCAAAAGATTTAACTTTTATATAATAGAGGGTATTTGTATCATTTGCTAAAAAGAGATTTGAGTAGAAGGACCCCACTTTTATAAACTAAAGAAGTTAAGGACTTAAAAATAATTCTCAAAACTATGTGGATTTTTGGGAATTAAGCCAAAAGGCAGAGGGCATAGAACCAGGTTCTGTATAAATATGTACGAGGTTCGGTCGTAAATCCGTTGGAGACGAACCACTTGTTAACTGGGACTAGACAATGGACCGATACCCAGTTATGAGTCTAGCCCAAAAAACATGCCTCGTAATTATGGTCCATTCACACCCCCAGTTTCAAGTCATTTTCTAGGGCTATGAATGGGCTTAATCCCGCCTCAATCAGTCTAAGTCCCCATCTTCCCTAATCCAACTTTGCCACTGTCAAAATTGTTCATTGGAATGTACCAAGGTCGAGTAAAGCTTGGAAGCCTATATCAATACCAATTTAAAGCAAGGATTCAACCCTTTTACCTAATGAGGGTCATTTTTCATATTCTGGTTCCTATGAGCCCATCCCTTTGTGGGGAAGCCTTGGCCTCCCATAATATGGGCGATTTGCAACTTTTCCTCCGTTAAGAAGGGAGGAAAAGTTGCATTCGCTTCTTTACCGCTGATGGTTACGGCGGTAAAGCTGCATGTGCAACTTTTCCCCCTCTAAGTGCGCAAGAAAAGTTGCATTCGCAACTTTGCTTATAAAACTGGCGTTTTTTATAATCTACGAGTTTGGCCGATCACAAGTTTAGTTTTTGGCTGCCTTGAACTAGCACGCCCCATTTACAACGTGTTTACATGTTTGTTAATAGCATATGATGCAGAAAACTTCTCACAAATGTACCCGTGTAATTTCATAGTTTTATATGTTAAAAAAACAAAACCTGCTGTAAAGACTGATCCAGTAAAGGAAGGTTAGGAATTCCTCGGTTGACCTCATTCCAACCCAGGCACAGCTCCTTTTAGACCCTTTTTATTCCCAAGTGGGATTGTGTCATTATTTTGAGATTTCCAACCTGAAAAATATATGGGTCCGGTTCGATTGGCTCCATACTTGTGAGCTCCCCATTTTTTGGGCTCCCTCGGTAAGGTCCTTACACACACAACTCTTTTTATGAAAACGAATCTATAAAGTCGATTTGAACTATTTCAAGAAATCTTTACGGCCTTATAAGAGCCCTCCAATATCTCATTCTGCAGCAAAATACAAACACTCTCAACCCCACTTGGCCCAACCCTACCAAGTTTTAAATTACCGCTCTGGATAGTAATAAAGGTTAGGTACTCTTTACCCTAAAATAAAAGGGAAATTTTCAAAATAGGGCTTAAGTTTTTCACGGATTTCAAATCAGGATAAAATAAAACTTACATTTTAAAACAGGAATTATGTTTTCATAGTTCTTTCAAATCAGGACATCCGGCCACATTTGGGATTTTCCGACGAGTTTCTTCTTCTCTTTTTCAAATACCTATGATGCCCTTCCACCCATTTCTGCCACTCTCTCAGTCTTTCTTCTTTGCCTGCCACGCACCTCTCGTCCTCCGATGATGACCGACTGCATCACGGAGAACCCAAGCAAAGTATTATGGGGATTCTATTTTTATCTTCCTGAACTAGGCTATGTTCCGAGTGTTTCGAGGTTATTAACAGACATAAAAACTTCCTACTTTAGACTCTACATCTCTCCTTCCGTGGAAGCAACATTATGCATTTTTTTTTATCGATGGTAGCTTCAAATGCCAGTAAATGTCTTGTTAATAACCCATATCTCTTTCTTGATGGTTCATGATATCTGTCCATAAAAAGGGGCCCACTTTCGCCACATGCCTATGACTCTTTCTTTTTTTTTGCTAACGGAGGGTTCCCAACTCTTTGGGTGGGACTAATCCCTCCGGGCCCAGAGAGAAGCCGGGTAAACTCCCCTGTAGCCCCAGTATGGTAATGCAATTTCGAACCAACAACTTCCGGGTGCAAACCGTGGTCCTAGGCCAACTGAGCTACCCAAGGGGTTTAATGCCTGCGACTTCAATGAATCTACTTGACGTGTTTGACTGCCGCCGTTGATTTGCTTCTCACATCCGTGATCCAAAAATGAAGTACCATAACTCTTTCTCTCAAATGCATGACTAGATCCCATCGAAAAAACGAAGCAAAAACTATAGTTTCTAGATCTCTCGATCTCTGTCTGGGTTGAAAAATCTGGAATTTCTGAAATCAGATCATTCTACACCATCAATTTAACCGATTGATGATCGTCATCATCCTCAAGATCCACACCATTATTGGACATTTCTCCGAATTGGAGTTCCGTCGTAAAAGTGTTATTAATAACCCGTGTTCCATAACATAACCCAGACCCAAATCAGGAAGATGATACAGAATCCTATCTAGGCTGGCTGGGACATAAATTTAAGGACAAACTCAAACCAAGCCACGGCTAGCCCCTTAATAAACCTAGTTGCTAAATATGTGCTTGAAGGAGACAGGAGAGAGTGATATCATTCTGGATGTCCAAAAGTACCTAGGAACAAACATAATATCCCGATCAAATATCCCACCTGGTTCTAGTAGCACAACTCTCTGATCGTCGAAGTCTTTGACATAGAGAAATCCAAAGTTGAAGGAGTTATAATCCACAGTGAGCCCCGCTTATTAAAATCGAATCCACAAAAAATCAACTCCATTTTCCTGCATCGATAGTCTCTAATGTTACCCTAATAGAAGTCGGCCCCATCTTAAGATAGACCATTTGATAAAACAAAAGTGACTAGCAAAAACAATGCATAAGATTTTCTTAGTTTTTTTTTTTTATCGAGTTTGGATCCCGGCCCCAGACAGCATAACAGAATCCCGAAACACTTCCCACATGACGCTAATTCAGACCATTCAACTTGAATCCATCCTCTCTAATGAATTTCTACAAATTTCACTTCAATAGGAGTTTGTCCTACTATTAGATTGGGGATATGATTGATATAGGGTTTAAGGTATTTTGATCAATAGTACATTAGATTGTGCTAATTGGAGAGGATGAGATTCAAGTTGAACTGTCGGAATTACCATCATATGTCCTCCAAGGTGGAGCTACAATCATTTGCATGTAAAATACGTGGGAGGAAGATCAGGGTTTTTTTAATCAAACCGTCAATCTTATGTATTGGCCAGCTATTGTCGAAGTAAAGTTTAAATATATATATATATTCATAAAAAATCAAAATTTAGTTTCGGCTAGGATTTCCGATCATTGGGCCCCATTGTGGTTTTCCACTCCTTGGGGCATAGCATAGGATCTCTTTATGTCATAGCACAAAATGGAGGGGCCCATGGAAAACAATCGAGTCAATGTGCTGCTTTAATCGCTGATACATATAGCAGGAAAAATGCAATTGAGGGTTTTCCGCAGGGTTTTTCCACTATTCCGAGCAGCGGAAAACCTGCATTTGAGGAGAAGTAGAAGATGTGTATGGTCTCTGTGTGGGGAGATTTTTAAGGCATCAGGATTACACCAACATCAATAATAAATTGTTGTTTAAAGCGCACCCACGTGCCGTCCAAACACACCTCGGCGATAGGATCAGAGCCTTGGCCGAAACCAGCCTGACTTCGGCGATCCAGGCCGACCTCGGCTGTGCGCCTGACCCCGGCTGAGAGAGTCGGGTCTCCATCCAAGATAAATACCATGGTTGCGTCCCTGCTTCCGCCACATCATCGGACACGTGGCTGAGCACGGACACGTGCCAATGGGACAGATGGGCCATCCCAGCCGTCTACAATCTCCGCCAGATCGCTGACAAGGCGGCATCCAGCGTCTGTAGCCAAATCAGGGCAAAGCCCGAGGATGGATCCGATGGAACCTCAACCGCCAAAGACTTGAGACACGATCAGGCCCAACATGACGTGCATTTAATGCGATGTGGGCTGATCGGACTCGCATTAAATGCTTCGTAGGATATGATGGACCCGCATTTATTACTTTGTGGGCTGATGAGATCATTCCTATCAAATCTAGGGGCCCACTCCAAGATATCAGGTAGAATCCTCTATAAATAGGATGACATTCCATAACAAAGGTATGCGTACACACCCTCTCTTGAGCTGTTACTCTGCCTCTCTTCTCCCTCTTCCTCCTCTATTTAATTCATACACTAACTTAGGCATCGGAGAGCCTTGCGCCACTCGGGCCAGGGTCCTCTGACCGTTTGTTTCTCCCCTTTCAGGCTTAAAGGCAGCCGACCTTCATCATACGTTTGGATAAGTCCTACCAGGCACCCCATAATCTTGTGAATTATAATTTTTGCACTTACAATTGGCGCCGTCTGTGGGGAAGTACTAACTCAATCTTCCCAAGTATCATGCCTCCGAAAGCTAAGAAAGGCGGAGAATCTTCGAGAGCGATGCTCCAGCTGCCGCCACCTTCGGGCCCGTCACCGGATGCTCCTCCTCAGAGGCCATCCGGGGCAGGGACTGGTGCAGCTGCAGGCGAAGAGCGTCCGGACACACACCTCTTCGTCCAGATTCCGTTCCCAGAGCGAGTCGAGGATTCATCCCCGGGCGAGGAAGTTATGCCTCCCCGGCGGAGCGAACGACGACAGGAGCGTCCGCAGAGGGACAAATCCGTAGCCGTCAGCAAGTCCCACCATTCACGTCACTTCGCTGGCGATGAGGATGTCGCGGCTCAGAACATCCTCATCCAGGAGCAAGAGAAGTTGATCCACCAGCTCCAACAGCAACTAAGAGCCGAAGGAGCGACCTCGTTGAGGCAACCTTCAGGACGCCAAGGCGAGAGGAGGGCCATTCAGAGCAGGGCGATCCCTTCTTCTCACGAGGATTTGAAAACTTATCTGGATGAAAGGCGCGGTCAAGCCCACGACGAAGGCTCGAGTAATAGTCGAAGCCATCACGGCCGAGACTAGCCGAGCTCGCAACCATCACAGTCAAGGTCCACTCGAAGAGGAAGTCAGAGACGTTGTCACCAGAAAGGGACGACAAGCAAGAATGGCTCGACAGGCGCATCAAGCTGGCGGTTCAGCACAACCTAGAGATAGGCCGGACTCGCCCGAGATCAGCAGGATATTAGTGGCCCCGCCGATCTGGGGGTTTCCCCCTTCACGCGGGAGATCAAAGAGACTCCCCTGCCCAAGAAGTTCTCTGTCCCGCAGTTCGTCCTCTACGACGGAGTCTCAGATCCCGCCGCTCACCTCCGACACTTCTCTCAGAGGATGTCTATTTAGGGGGACGAGGGCCACCTTAATTGTAAAATCTTCTCTTCCAGTCTGGGTGACCTCCCCCTGAAATGGTTCTGCGCCCTCCCAGAGAGATCTATCTCGAGTTGGAGACAGCTCCAGCTCTCCTTCTTGAAGAAATTTCAAGCCTATAGTGTCGTTCCCAAGACCGATGCTGATATACTGGCCCTGAAGATGAATCAGGGCGAGAACATTACCCAGTTCGCCAAGCGATTCTGGGCGACGTACAGCCAAATCGACGTCTCTAAAGATGAAGTGGCAGTTTTCACTTTTCAGAATGCTCTGTTACCAGGAAACGAGCTTAGGAAAGACCTGGCCGGAGACCCTGCAACCTCCGTGCCGGCGTTGATGTCCAGGGTGAAGCGCTATATTACCCAAGAAGAAGATGATATTCGGGCCCGGGAAAGCCACGGCACAGGGCACATGGACAAGGGCGACCAGCCTAATAAGAAGGATAAGAAGCCCTTCCGTAGGGAGGAGTCAAACCAAGCTTGGGTTTCGACCACCTCGGCAAAAGACCCGGCGTCCAAATCTGGGGGCAGCAGGAAGTGCAGGCCTCCCTCCAATTCCTATCAAGCTGTGAATACCATCTTCAAGGAACCGATCCATCAGATCATGAATAAAATCAAGCAGCGACCATACTTCAGCTGGCCTCAGCCTATGCAGGGAGATCCCTCCTCCCGAGACCAGAGCAGGTTTTGCGCCTACCACAAGCAAAATGGGCACATAACCGAAGAGTGTAGAATCCTGAAATCACACCTGGAGAAGCTCGCCAAGGAAGGCCACCTGAAGGATTACATCAAGACGGAAGATGCTGGCAGCGGCCGGAATCATCAAAGCGGTGACAAGGACCCTGACAGCGATGGATCAGAGAAGATCATCAACGTTATCCACCTGGCACACTCAGTGCCCTCCGCTTTCCCAAGGGGCAACGCCAAGGCTCGTGCCGAGGCCAGGATGGCCTCTCATGGAAAAGAAGTGATGAGGGCCGAACTCGGACCAGCATCAAAGAGAACACGGCGTGAGCGCCCACCTATCTGTCTTTCGGATAAGGACCTCGTAGGAGTCATGCTCCCCCATAACGATCCACTTCTCCTCACATTGAAGCTGTGTGATTTCACAGTCAAGAGGATCCTCATCGACCCCGGCAGTTCATCTGAAATCCTTTATTTCAGCTGCTTTAAAAAGATGGATCTCCCGGAAGCGGACTTACAAGAGGCTCGTATCCCTTTAATTGGGTTCAGCGCGAAGCCGGTCTACCCCAAAGGGAAGGTAACCCTGGAGGCCTAGGTAGGCGGGGCCACCGTGATGACCGATTTCCTTATGGTAGACGCCCCATCCCCCTATAATGCTATTATGGGCAGGACCTGGCTCCACAATATGCAGGCCATTCCCTCCACTCTTCAACAAAAGCTCAAATTCCTACTGGAAAACAAAGATGGCAGTGTAGACGTTATCACCGTGGAAGGGGACCAGCAGATGGCCAAACAATGCATGATGGCCGTAGTCCCTGGCGAGAAAGAGCCGGGGCAGGTACATATGGCGGAACTCGAAAGGGAGCTGGACAAGATCGGCCGAGACCCTGAGAAGAAGAGCATCGAAGATCTAGTCGAAATCAGGATCGATCCGCTCGACCCGGACAGATTCTTCCTGCTCGGTAGCCAGCTTGCCGACCCCGAGAAGGCCGAGTTCTCAAAATTCTTGATGCAGAACAGAGATGTCTTCGCCTGGACTCCGAGCGAGATGCCTAGGATCGACCCTGAAGTAATGTGTCACAAGCTGAACGTGGATCCCAACCACAAGCCCGTGATGCAAAAAGCCCGTAGGACAGGTTTGCCGCAGACAGAAGCCGTGGTCGAGGAGGTCGACAGGTTGCTGGAGGCTGAAGCGATCAGAGAGGTCCAGTACCCGGTCTGGTTAGCCAGCACGGTGGTCATCAAGAAGAAAACCGGCAAGTGGAGGGTGTGCGTCGATTTCACCGACCTCAACAAAGCCTGCCCGAAGGACAGCTTCCCGCTTCTGAAAATTGATCAAATGATCGACGCCACCGCTGGCCACGATAGGATGAGCTTCCTCGATGCTTATCGAGGATACCACCAGATCCCGATGTTTGAGCCGGACGAGGAGAAGACTGCGTTCATAACCCCCAGCGGCACTTATTGTTACAAGGTGATGCCCTTTGGACTGAAAAACGCGGGGGCAACCTACCAGCGTCTCGTGACGAAGATGTTTCAGGCTCAGCTCGGCAAAATTGTCGAAGTATACATTGACAACATGGTTGTCAAATCCAAGCAGTCCCACGACCATCTGGCGGACTTGGCTCAAGTCTTCAGCATCCTCAGAGAGTTCAAGCTCAAGTTGAACGCCTCCAAATGCGCTTTCGGCGTCGCTTCCGGCAAATTCCTCGGAAGTCTAGTGACACGGAGAGGGATAGAAGCCAATCCAGACCAGATCACGGCGATCTTGGGAATCCAGAGCCCGACGACTACAAAGGAGGTCCAAAAGCTAACTGGCATGGCCGCCGCACTCAATCGATTCATCAGCAGATCGTCAGATAAGTGCCGGCCTTTCTTTCAGCTTTTAAGGAAAAACTTAAAATTTCAATGGACCCCTGAGTGCGACCAAGCACTGCAAGCACTCAAAACCTATGTTTCTTCACCACCCTTGCTCTCTACCCCAACTCAGGGGGAGACATTATATTTGTATCTAGCGGTCTCAGATCACGCGGTGAGCTCTGTCCTCGTCAGAAAGGATGATAAAATGCAAAAGCCAATCTATTACACGAGCAAGATCCTCTTTGATGCCGAAACCAGATACATTTTGCTTGAGAAGCTCGCGCTGGCACTCGTCAGTGCCTCCCGCAAGCTCTCTCATTATTTTCAATCCCACACCATTGTGGTTGTTACGGAGCACCCACTCCGGTCCATCTTCAAAAAAGCTGACTTTTCAGGAAGAATCTCAAAGTGGGCGGTCGAACTGGGGCAGTATGACATCCAATACCAACCCAGGACTGCGATCAAAGCCCAGATCTTGGCAGATTTCATTGTTGAGTTCGTTTCTCCGAGCTCGGCTTCAACCCAGCCCGGCACCGAACTGGGGGGCATAGGGTATGAAAGAAGCGAAGTCATCGAGGTCGATGAACTATCTCGGAGCCAAGCCCTTAACTCGGTATGGAAAGTCTTCGTCGACGGCTCATCTACTTCCAAGAGAGCTGGCGCGGGCGTAGTCCTCCAGTCGCCTGAAGGATTGGTCATAGAACAAGCTCTGACCGTGGACTTCAAAGCAACAAATAACGAAGCTGAGTACGAGGCTCTGATTGCGGGACTAAACAGCGCCCAAATCCTTGGAACCCGGCAATTGGTGCTGTTCAGCGATTCACAGTTGTTGACTAGCCAGCTGACTGGGGACTACCAAGCCCGGGACGACAGGATGGCGGCCTATGTAGCCCTTGTAAGGAAACTTCTCGCTCATTTCCAGACAGCCGAAGTCAGGCAGATCTCCAGGGATACTAACACGCACGCTGATGCGCTCGCAAACCTGGCCTCCGCTGTCGAAGCAGGAAAGAAAAGAACTGTTGAAGTTGGATCGATACCGAGATCAAGTTTAGAGCTCCATCCATCTCGGCAGGTTCTATGCCTTGATCTTGGACCAAGCTAGATGGACCCGATCACTTCCTACCTAAAAAATGATCAGCTCCCAGAAGACAAAAATGAAGCTCACCGGATCAGACTCAAGGCAGCCCGATTCTGGCTGTCCCCCGAAGGCAAGCTCTACAAAAAATCCTTCACCGGTCCCTACCTCCAATGCGTTCATCCGAGCAAGGTTGACGACTTTTTGTACGAAATTCACGAAGGGATTTACGGAAGCCACATCGGAGGACGGTCACTGGCATACCGAGCTATCAGCCAAGGTTATTGGTGGCCGTATATGCAGAAGTACGCGCAGATATACGCCAGGAAGTGTGAAAAGTGCCAGAAGTTCTCTCATTCCCTTCATCAGCCAGCGCAGGACTTGAGCCCCCTCTCCAGCCCGTGGCCCTTCGCCCAATGGGGGCTGGACATTGTGGGACCTCTCCACCGGGCTCCAGGGAACAAGAGATGATTGATAGTTGCCACGGATTATTTCACAAAGTGGGTAGAGGCTGAACCGCTGTCCTCCATCACCGAGAAGGATTCCAAGAATTTCGTGTGGAATAATATCATTACAAGATTCGGCATCCCTAGAACCCTGATCTCGGACAACGGGACTCAGTTCGACTCCAATTTTTTCAGAAGCTTCTGTCAAAAACATGGCATCAGGAACCACTACTCCACCCCGGCGTACCCGCAGGGCAATGGTCAGGCCGAGATTTCTAAGAAAGTATTGCTTGACGGCCTAAAAAAACGACTAGACCGGGCAAAGGGAAGATGGGTAGAGGAGCTTCCTAGCGTCCTAAGGGTTATACAGGACAACCCCGAGGCGTTCTACTTCGGCAACACCTTTCTCTTTGGCTTATGGGATGGAAGCAGTCATTCCCCTAGAGATTGGCCTCCCTACCCTGAGATCAGAACTTGTTGATCAAGGCCGAAACGAGATGAACCTGGCGATGGAACTAGATCTGGCCGACGAGCGCCGAGAAGCAGCGGCCATACGACTGGTCGACTACTAACAACGGCTAGCCAGAGGGTACAACGAAAGAGTCAAGGAGAGGAGTTTCTCGGTAGGAGAACTGGTCCTGAAGAAGACCCTCCCGGCTGACAGGGATCCAAACGAAGGCAAACTAGCCCCGAACTGGCATGGCCTGTTCAGGGTGGTTTCGGTAGCAGGGCGATCTTCGTACAAGCTCGAGGACTTGGAAGGCAGGCGGTTGCCGAGACCATGGAATGCAACCCACCTCAAGAAGTTCTTTTTCTAGAGATGTAATGAAAATTTCATGATCAATAAAAGCAGCCTTCGCCCTGTCATCAATTTGTGCCATCATTTCGGAGTTCGGCAAGCAGCAGATATCAGAGACTGACTTAGGGTTCATACACCCAGTCGCTCTCAAAACTCAGGTTTATACACCCTGAGACTGACCTTGGGTTCATACACCCAGGCTTCTCAAAATTTTGGGTTCACGCACCTAAGGACTGACTTAGGTTCATACACCCAGTCGCTCTCAAAACTCGGGTTCATACACCCTGAGACTGACCTCAGGTTCATACACCCAGACTTCTCAAAATTTTGGGTTCACGCACCCAGGGACTGACTTAGGGTTCATAGACCCAGTCACTCTCAAAACTCGGGTTCATACACCCTGATACTGACCTGGGGTTCAGACATCCAGGCTTCTCAAAATTTTGGGTTCACGTTCCCAGGGACTGACTTAGGGTTCACACACATAGTCGCTCCTAAAACTCTGGGTTCATACACCCTGGGACCGATTTCGGGTTCATACACCCAGTCGCTCCCAAAACTTTGGGGTCATATCCCCCCGAAACTGATCCCGGGGCCGTGCTCGCACAACCGAGTTCCTCAAGATTCTGGGTTCACCTCGGCCAATAGCAGTCTTTAAAGGACAAAGCAGCAGAAGCACAGAGATGCAGAAAAGCAGTGCAAGTACAGAAAAAAGTAGCACAGAGATGCGAAAAAGCAGTGCAAGTACAGAAAAAAGTAGCACAGAGATGCAGAAACATAGAGAGTCCGTTTGAGCTGAATCAAAACTCCATTTGTATTAATTATAATCTCTTCATTACAAGAGTTGCAAAAGAGCAAAGAAAAATACAATAAGGAGGCTCGTTGTCCTCTAAAAACAAAAAAGTGGAGGACAGAGAAAAAGATCTCGAAAGCGCCACTCTTCGAAGCCACGGCACCAGGAGCTTTACAATACCCTCTGGTTGGTCAGACCAAAATTTGCAAACAAGCTCCTGGTCCACAGCAGACGCTTGGATCGCCACAGACCTAAGTCTGCAACCAACTCCCTGCCGCATCGACAAGAGTTGACCTCCACACAGCCGCATCGGCAGGAGTTGATTGAAGACCCGCGTTCAGAGAACGCGCGGTCCATGGCGACCAGATTCAGAGAGCGCGCGGACCACGACCGCCGGGTACAGTCCCTCCCAGAGGGAGGTGTTTTCAATCGCAAAGGGTTCACTCAGAATAGGGGCTTTTAAAGCACTCCAGAGAAATGAAGTCACCGGAGCATCTGGCGAGGCGTTTGGCGAGAACAGGCAAGTCTCCATGCCCTTAAGAGGCATGAGAAGCCGCTGCTGTGAACCTCTCATCCTTCGCCGGCGCATCTTCCCCACTCAAAAAACCAATGGACACACAATAGAAGGGAGGTCCTATTTATAGTGGGAGAGGAGGTTCGGATTCCAAGACCTTATTAATGAAACATGGCCTCCCATGCCTCGCGTGGAACGCACGTTTCCTATGAATTGACTGACAGATCTGATGGTGACAAGTGGAGCCATCTACTCGTTTTCCGTATCGATCATACCGCTGTATTGCTATTTACGAGCCTCAGAATGCAGGATACCGGGGCGGATAACTATGAAGACCGCTAGGTATCCTCCTTCCAACTCAGGCAGCTCTCATACCACAACATTTAGCCGGACTCAAAAGGAAAAGAAAGGGGAGAACTCGACTGAATAACTTGGCTTTTCATTCAAAGGGAAAGAGGATTACAAGTGAGTCACTTTACATTTCGAAGGGTAAAAAGGTTACAATTTGAAAGCAGGAAATACAATCAGAGTACTCAAAAAAAAAAAAAAAAAAAAAAAGAACTACAAGGACTTCGGCCACTAGAGTAGCATCCTCACTGTTTCTCCGAAGGGCCAGCCATCTCAGCAGCTGCCGCAACCGTTTCTAGGGCATTTGCAGGAGGAAGAGATGGAGCACCGTCCAAGACCAAGAGGGAGTCAACAGAAGGCACTTCTGCCCGGGGACTCTCAAGCAGTGGGGGCAGGACTCGATTCCGGTTCCGGGCCTGAATACTTCGGTAGGCTATGATAAACCAGATGGTCTTCAGGAACCCCCGCCTCTTTCAATGCGGCCCGGCATCCCTCCTCGAACAGAATGGAGCTTATCTCCTCCACCTGTCTTTCATACTCCTCCGTGGCCCGGTCCACTCCCTTCTGGAAGGCAGCATGGACTTCGGCCCACCGCGAAGACTTAAGGTCGGCACTCTCCTTCAGCAGCCGCTCCAGTTCGGGACGCTGACTCTCCAGTTCGGCACGCTGCCTCGCCGATTCGGCCGCCGACTCTGCCTTCTGTTTCTCCAGCTCGGTCTCCAATAAGAGCGACCTTTTCGTCTTCTGCCGCATCTCCCCCCTCAACTAGTGGGTCTTCGACTTAAGATCAGTGATGCTGGCCAGCGCCACATCCATCTGTGCATTCAGCTCGGCGTTGCTCTTCATCGAGTCCGCCAACTCCTTCCTGAGCTTCTCCCTCTCGGATTCCAGTTGAGTCACTCTGGAAACGTTCTTGTCACTCCTCTCCACGACCAGTTGGAGCCTCTGTACATTCTGAAAAAAAGGGTCATCAAATGCAAGTAGCCAAAGCAGAACTTTTATCAAAGATTGACTGAAGAGTTACTTACTATGAGAGCAGCCTGAATCGCCGAAGCTAGCAGGCACTCATTGTCGTACTTCGCGTGCCATGTCGCGTGGGAGGGTGTAAGCCCTGGCAAGCACCCCGATGACTGAAGGATTCCCAGGGCTCCTAGCTACCCGGTCCATCACGTTCAAGGGCCTCCCGGGGTGAGTCTCCAGCTTCGGCCTCCACGGTGCCGGCACCACGGGATGAGGCCCCGAGGCCGATCCGGAGCCTTGTCCCGAAGGTCCACTGATTTAGCGTCCCGTCTCGGAAGGAGCCCTGTCCGCTGGCGCGCTCTTTTTAGGAGGAGCCTTACCTCTAGAGACGCGTGCAAGCATTTGGCCTTTTGGGGCCTGCTCCGCCCCCGAATCTTTCTCCCCTGTCTTTGACCTCTTACTCAGTGGAGATCCATCCCTCGGACTATCGGGAGAGTGTCGTCGGGTTCCCTCACCCGGGGCGATGATAAGGGCAGAAGAAACCGCGGCTCCGCCCGAGCCCGAGGCTGCGCAAGTACTGGCAGAAGGAGGCACTACCGAAGAAGAAGAAGACCAGCTCTTGAATCTGGCGGTCAGGTCTTGGTCTTCAGAAGAGGCAGATCCCCTTCCATCCTCTCTCCCTGATCGGATGAATAAGCCTCTACAACCGCTCTCAAGCTTGCTGACCCCGAGCCAGTGGAGGTGGACGCCTCGGCGCCAGATGCAACTCGGCTAGCAACTGGATCAGTCAACAGAACACCCCCGGGCACGGCCAAAGTAGCGGAAGGGAGACCAGTCTGCAGCTCATCCCCCGGCGCTGCCTCGATCCTTTTGTAGTGGCCGCGGTACCTCGGCGTATAGCCCAACAGCTTCCAAGCCGCCCTGTTCTCGTACCCGGTATACTTTTCGACCTTTTTATGGTCAGCAACGCTCTTCTTCCAACCGACGCGCGACGCTGCCTCTCTCGAAGTTCTGCACGACAAAACAAGATATCAGTTCGGCAATTTGAAGGATGAGTAAAATAAACACAAAAAGAAGGGGCAATATTTACTTGGGACAACCCCGAGGTGGCGCGGGACCATGTGCGTTCTGTCCTCACCGGCACCGAGCTCCCAATCTCTCGAGATGCAGAAGAGATCGTCCTCAGCGTTCTTATTTGAATCCTCCAAGGCCGAAACGAAGCCCTTCCGGAGCTGTTTTACCCTGAGGTAGTAGTTGCCTCCCCCTGCCTTGCAAATGTCATATGCGTCCTCGATGTCGTGAACACCGAGGTCGATCCCTAAAACCTCGTTTAGCTTGGTCGTGCCCATGATAACCTTGTAGCCGTTGGGCATTAACTGACAGGGGGCAAGAGACTAAGCACTGAGGCAGGCCCTAAGCAGGGGGTGTAGGGGAAACCTAACCCCACCCTCGATTACAGAGATCAAGGGAAACGACATCCAGCCACCGGACCAGCAGCGCAGGGCATGGTCGGAGGGAGTCGCCGGCCTGAGGCGGACCCCCTCTGGAATATTATACGTCCCCCTAAACCTGGCTATACCATCGGGTGTATCTAACTGGAACCTAGGACTAGCCATTTCTACAACCTAGGACTGAAGGAAGCAAGAAGAGGACCTAGAGGGGAAAAGCCCTAAAAAGACAGGGACTCGAGATGACTTACAGGTGAAGAAGAGCGAGCCAGGGATGAGAATCAGCCTGGGCGTGCGATATCCTCGAAGTTTCGCAGCCGTCCTCACCTGAAAACCTCTGGAAAGATCTTGAGAGTGAAGACGAAGAACAGAACAAAAATCAGAAGTGGAGATAAAAGAAAATCAGGAGGGAAAATAAAAAAGGTAGAGCAGAAGAAGACGCCCCTATTTATAAGAAAAAGGAAGCCCTCCTTGGGTGCCATTTAGGAATTCGAAGAGGCAGCATCGCGATTCGCGCCTATCTTATCAATTTGACGGCACAGTCAGTAATGTGACGACGTGTGTCCCTCCCGGCTCGTTTCCTGTGGTAAGCGAGGCGCGGTATTAATTACCTCGAAGAGTTGAAACAGCGCTGAGTAATGATCAAACGTCTCCCATCGGACTCTCTAGCTTCCGACCTCTAAAGGCTAGGGCCCCTCAGAAGTCACAAGCTAGGGGCAATTGTGTGGGGAGATTTTTAAGGCATCAGGATTACACCAACATCGATAATAAACTGCAGTTTAAAGCGCACCCACGTGCCATCCAAACACACCTCGGCGACAGGATCAGAGCCTTGGCCGAAACCAACCTGACTTCGGGTATCCAGGCCAACCTCGGCTATGCAGGCTGACCTCAGCTGTGCGCCTGATCAAGATAAATACCATGGCTGCGTCCCTGCTTCCGCGACATCATCGGACAAGTGGCTGAGCACGGACACGTGCCAATGGGACAGATGGGCCATCCCAGCCGTCCACAATCTCCGCCAGATCGCTGACAAGGCGGCATCCAGCGGCTGTAGCCAAATCAGGGTAGAGCCCGAGGATGGATCCGATGGGACCTCAACAGCCAAAGACTTGAGACACGATCAGGCCCAACATGACGTGCATTTAATGCGATGTGGGCTTATCGGACTGGCATTAAATGCTTCGTGGGCTATGATGGACCCGCATTTATTACTTTGTGGGCTTATGAGATCATTCCTATCAAATCTAGGGGCCCACTCCAAGATATCAGGTAGAATCCTTTATAAATAGGATGACATTCCATAACAAAGGTATGCGTACACACCCTCTCTTGAGCTGTTACTCTGCCTCTCTTCTCCATCTTCCTCCTTTGTTTAGTTCATACACTAACTTAGGCAACGGAGAGCCTTGCGCCACTCGGGCCAGGGTCTCTCTGACCGTTTGTTTCTCACCTTTCAAGCTTAAAGGCGGCCGAACTTCATCATACATTTGGATAAGTCCTACCAGACACCCCATAATCTTGTGAGCTATAATTTTTGCACTTACAGTCTCTAATTGGGACGTGCTGGGGTGACGGTGCGGTTGAGATTGGTGTTTGGTTGGATGATCAAGAGAGCCTCTTCACTCGGGCCCTATCCATTTCACTACTATTTAGGTTGAAATACTTTGACATGCTACTTCCATCGTTCAGTCAGTGAACTAATCTTTATTTGTCAGTATGTTGATAGCTTATTATAAGAAGACACTTTTTTGTTTTCAGTTGCATTGTGTAATTCTTTAAGCTGACCTCAGATAGATAAGGCTAAAAATGATGGTGACCACTTTACACAATGGTTTGCATTAGAATAGTGAAAGGTAGTCCATAGTCGGGAGAAAAGAGTCGCCTTGCACAAAGATTTGAACATATGCTTGAAACTAACGAGTATTCGGGAAAGGGGATTTCACAGGTGGGCCAGTTTTTCATTTGAACCACCAATGGTTCAAAGTGGGCCCTGTACACTAGAATGGATGAGGACAAAGTTTTATGCATCTGCACTTCTCTGATCAGCCAGCCATGTTATTTCTTTCTTCTCTTCTGGATGCATTAAAAGGAAAACGAAATGCTGTTTTTTCTTTTTTATGCTACTAGGATTCAGATGGGAAGATGTCCTCGAAGAATTGCTCAAGATTGCCGTTGCAAGCATCAAAGCCCAACAATTTATCCACTGCATCCTGCTTGTGGTTTAGATCAGCATTAGAGGTCCATTGGATAAAGAGACAGAATAGAGAATTACGTTCAATCTAATAATATAAATAAGCATCCATCACCTTGTATTGCTGATCTTTGGTCAATATATTCTCATTGCACAAGCGCCCTATATTCTTATTATTCCCAATTGTATCGAGTATAGTGGATGCTCTTTCAAGAACCTCCTCGGGGACACCTAGATCACAAGAAAAACAATAATCAACATTTTAACATGAACTTCTTTTTTTTTAACGGTCCTAACACCAGCATTACAAATAGCCTCACCAAAATTGTCTCTCTCTCTCTCTCTCTCTCTCTCTCTCTCTCTCTCTCTCTCTCTGTGATCTAGATTACATGAGATGTACTAAGATATGAGGTTTATCTTAGAAGATGTGGTTAGGTAGGACTGTAATCCCTAAATACAGATATTAAAAAACATAATTGACGGCCTCCCATCATGGTTGACCACTAAGAAGAGGGTGAGTGAAAGGTGGCTTCCCTCTCAATCTCTGTATATTTATATTTGACTGTTACGCACATGCTGCAGGATTTACAGCCATTTACAACAGCAATATGAGTTGGCTTGAGAAGTGATTTTAGGTTATTAAGGATTGTCAGAATTGCCTATTGCAACCCCTCAAGCTTATCAAAGTCAATAGCTGGGCCCACTTGAGTTGGCCCATGTGATCCTGACTCGTGTTGAGGATAGAATTAAATTCCTTCGGCAAATGCGTATATTATTTTCATATCCATTATTTTCAGATATAGATTGTAAATCATCCCAACAATGGGGATTCACTGGTTGTATTATGTCCATAGTGTTTCATGAGCTATAAATTGAGGTGGCCTCCAAAGGGACTGGCGCTCGCTCACATTACATTCACCTTGTCTTTCAATTTCTTTTGGATTTCTTATTTCCTGTCATGGCATCAGAGCTGCTCCGGAGACGAAGATTGGTGCCTTCTTCCTTCAATATAAGAGATCTAAAATTCAGATCTACCGATTTGTGACCAACATCATCGGTGTCTTCTTGGTATTTACATCAGAGATCTGAAAACCAGGTTTGCTGTTATTTTGGTGCATTTCGACACTATCACAGGAAGTGTCGTCTTGTTCTATGGGGCCCATCAGTGATCGATATCGATCAGGGTGATCATATCTTGTCTAGTATGGATCAAATTCATCATTTCAAAATACATATCTGGGAAATTAAATTCTTCATTCCAAAAGACATATCTAGGAAATTTCATTCCGAATAGCAACCACTTGAAACAGTTATCGACAGACTCGAATATGAGATCTGATGTGGGGCCTTTTCAATCAAACAATCACAAAACCCCAAACTCACAAAGAAGAAAATCTGGAGAGGAGAGATTTTATACGAATGATATTTTGGGGTTTTCTTTAGGTCAGTCCTTGGGAATGAACGACACCATCAATATATAGTTTATATTATTTTTCAGTATTTACAATAAAACCGCCCATCTTGCAAAATATTTAGACATATCCTTATATCATCATTTACACTCCCCCTCAAGCGGGGAGCATAGATATCTACTATGCCCAGCTTGGACAATGCATTTGACAATTTTCCTCTTGTAACTGACCTTTGTTGGAAAATCTACCAATTGGTCATCTGAGTGAATGTACTGTACTTTGATATCTTTGCCTTCAACCTTTTCTCTGACAAAATTGATATCAAATTCAAACTCTTTCGTGCGTTCATGGACAGATTTGATACCATAACCTAGTACTTCTAGTTGTTTCTTATACTAATTACAGTCACACTAACCAAATCTAGAATCCGAGCTAGCTTGATGAGGAACTTTGTGAGATTACTTGTTAATAGCGAAACTTGTGGGATTACTAAACTTGATGTGGATATTTGTTATTTGTTTTGAATATGTTATTGGGGTATTTCCCTATTTGTTTATGTATGTGGATTTTCCTACTGCTCCTGCTGCTGCCTAGACTACTGCCTACTGCCCACTGCCTCCTTCTGCCTCCTCCTGCCTACTTTCTGCTGCCGCTCTGCTTCTTCTGCTGCTCCTACTGCTACTCCTACTGCTACTCCTAATAGCTAAAGTCTAGTCATGTAAAATTGATCACGATCACTTGATACCTCATTTATATTATATTCTCATGAGGGAAACCTTTGGTACCCCTGGAGTCCTTGAGGACTATATTTATCCCTGAGCCTTGCAGCCTTAGCAGGGTGGAACTCGCTTATTTAGCTCATGTCGATTGTCATTTTGCATTAGTAGTTTGTAACTTGATTTGTCTAGTTATTTGATCCTTGTCATTTTGTAAATCCTTGATCCTAGCCTTGACCTCATACAATCTTATACTTGCCTTACTCTATTTGCATGATTGTATGATATTATGAATGCTTGTTTATTCACCAACTCTAATTGCATGATTGTATGTGATATTACGAATGCTTTTTTATTCACTAAGTTTTCTATAACTTACTCCAATACATGAACACTTTTTCATATAACGAGGCAGGCACAGGACCAGAACTTGATGATAATGCATTTGAGGAAAAGCCTAGAGGGGAAAAGAGTGAAGTGTCAATGACATCATCTAGGCAGCCATATGAGACTCCTGGACACATTTATTTTTCTTATTTTACTATTTTGGAAAAGTTGTAATGAGATTCTAGAATTGGCCAAGTTATTATTTGGTTTAATTAGTCTAATAATGTTTGGTGAGGCGATTTGATTGAATTAATCAAACATTCTGGAAAACCTTGTGCCTATTTATCATGCAATGCTTGATGTTTTAAAAAAACCTATTCTCACAATGTAAAAATTACACTCGCACCATGAAATACGGACTTAAAGGAGTCCAAGTTTCAGAGAGTGACGGAGCTTATGAGGTAAGTGATGCAGCCCGGGAATAGAGCAAACCCAGCAGGGATTTGGACAAATCCAGATGGATTCAAACATCCAAGAATGCATGCACGATGAACAAAGCCAAAACACCAATCAAACTAGAACTCAATTCTTCAATTCAATAATAAGAGGTATCAATCCCTAAAGGGGATTTACATATTTATAGAGAAGATCAAAGGTCTTTCCAATCCTATTAAGATTCTAATTGCTAAACATAGAATTCAAAAATAAAGAAACCTACTAATAGGGGTGTACATCGGGTCGGGTCCCGGGTTATCGGGCCGGGTTTGACCCGACCCGGTAATTTTATAAACACAAGAAACCCGCCCGAATGCCCGGTAACTATATCCGGGTTCGGGTTACCGGGTCAACCGGATCGGGTTACCGGGTCACCCAGTTAATTATAAAGTTTAAAATATTTTTTTTTAGAACAACTAAAAATTTCAATAATTGAGATAAAAAAATACTATAAATATATACATTTAATATAAATATATATTTTTAATATTAATTTGTATATATACACAAATAAATATATTAAAAAAAATGTATAACCGAGTTATCGGGTCACCCGATAACCCGATTAACCACACTTTCTTAACCCGGAACCCGGTCCGGATAAGGACTTATCGGGCCGGGTGAAACCCGACCCGGTAAAAGAGCTTATGTCACTCGCCCGATTAGGTCCGGGTCCACCCCTACCTACTAATCTAAAATACTAAAGCAATTAGGAAACTACTAAAGTAGGATAACTTCCGACAAAGAGTCAGCCATTCCCGTTGGATTTGCGTGCTGTTCCAATGGGTTGGGTCAGGTTGACCCGGTAGTTCACGGGCTGGGCCTAGTGGATTTGCCCTTGGCTCGACCTGCACCACTTCTCCCCGCCTTAGAAAAACTCAACTCCGGCAAGTGTATTGCTTGGTAACACTCATATAGGTCCGGGTTATGAAAGTCATTAGCAGTGATCCATGATGCATTTGAGATGAGGCGATCTTTCCACTAACAAGAAATTTCTGAAAAACCTCTGCGGCGTGTAAACACAAGTTGATCATCAAGTACATCCATAATTTGATCAGTCGGAGGAAGAGTAGGCGGTACAAATAAGATGTGTTCTTCAATGCCTTCATCTGTGTGATGTCCACGGTATAGAATTAATTCTTCTACATTAAAAGTGGAACTGATGCCTTACTCTGCGGGCAGTTCAAGAACATATGCATTGGAACTTATTTTCTTCAAGATCTTAAAGGAACCGCATTTCGAGGATGCAACTTCTTATTTGCTCTAGGAGGAACGCGCTCCGGACGTATCCTAACCATGACCATGTCACCTTTTGCAAACTCAACAAAACGACGACGTACATTAGCATGCTGCTTGTATATGTCATTACTAGTGGCAATGTTACATCGAACCTCATGTACATGCTGCAAATGTCAGAGAAAATCTTTTGCTTCTCCACTCAGTCGTTATTCTGTTGGCAAAGGGCCTAAATCAGCTGGCAAACACGGTCGTACTCCAGTCATAGCTTGAAATGGTGACATCCCAGTAGATCTGTTGACTGAATTATTGTAACCAAATTCAGCCATTGGTAAGACCAGATCCCAAGATATGATGTGATCTCGAACCAAGCATCTCAACAATTTACCCAAACTGCGATTTACTACTTCAGTTTGATCGTCGGTTTGAGGATGATAAGCACTGGAGAACTATAATTTTGTCCCAATGGCCAACCAGAGTATCTTCCAAAAGTAGCTCATAAACTTAGTATCTCGATCTGACACAATTGTCTTGGGGAGTCCATGAAGACGTGCCACTTCTCATAAGAATAATTGCGCGACTTTTTATGCATCAAAAGAATTGGAGCATGGTACGAAACGAGACATCTTAGAAAATCGATCCACCATGACAAATACAGAATCAACTTTCCATGTTGTGTTCGGTAGACCCAGAACAAAGTCCATACTGATGTCTTCCCACAGAGCATGAGGGATGGGAAGGGGCTAGTAGAGTCCCGTATTCTTTTTATTTCCCTTCGTAAGTTGGCAAACCCTGCATAAATCACAGATTTTAATAATATATGATTTCATTTTAGGCCAAAAGTACCTATCACCAACAAGGTCGAGGGCCTTGTCACGGCCTAAGTGTCCGCTACATCCGCAACCATGCAATTCCCGCACAATATGTTCAAGGATGGAGGTAGCTCCAAAAACTTGGTATGCACCAAGCAACCTAGAATAAGCTACTTAATATGTACACAACTTAAAACTCGCAAGCGCACAAGATCACTATGTAGTGTAGTGAATTGTAAATACAAGGTTGATCCCACGAAAACTTGTGATAAAACAATGTCAAAATTAACTAAAAATCAGAATATTAAATGGAATAATTGAATGATGAAAGATTGAATTAAACTAATGAAAACAATAATTTAAACTATTAAAATCTAATTGGAAAGTAACCTAAAACACACAACTAGTATGAGAATTGAAATTAATAAGAATGAATGAACTAGGGTTTCATCTACTCCCCTAACCAATCCTATGCATGTCCCTTCTTATCTTTTAATCAAAAATCAGATTTTATTAGTGACATCTATCAACCTAGACCATGGCATATGCGTCTGGATTATTATTCCCCTAAAACCTAATTCATGAGTGGCATACTACATGAATTGTTCATTATGATGCAAAAACTAAGCATGGCATATGTCCTAGACAAAACAAACATAATGCATAAAACAATGGGAAAGATAAATGCATGAGTCTAAGCATGGCATATACTTAGATTATTCATGGTTCTAAACCCTAGATGCTTAACATCAAGATCAATCAAAATTAAGTTAGCTACTCTAAAAATTAATTGAACATCACATGGTTGGCATGGCATATACACAACTCATCAATTAATAACATGGTTTAGAATCTCAACCAACAAAACTAAATCTGAATTAAAAGACGCCAAAAGAGGCTACATAGAACTAGGCTAGGGTTTCAATTACACACTAGCCCTAAAAAGTTTAGCTACTCATGTCTTTAATGAAAAATAAACAAGAAAGTAGAGTCATAAGAAGAAAACTAGAAGATGATGAAGATGCAGTGGCCAGCAGCTTGTTCCCCTTTTCCTTGCTCCAAAAGATGATCCAAAGATGCTCCCAATAGGGCTGTACGGCTGCTAGGGTTTATGGGTGGCTGAATGGTGGCTGGGATTATGGAATGAATGGTGCTGGATGTCCACTCCCTTCTTGCCTATTTATGCTTTTTGCAAAAGCATCTCTTTTGTGAATAGATCCCCTCCTTTTTAGGCTTTTCTCCTTGTATAATTAGATCTTCATCTTTCTTTAACATTCTGCTTCCTAATTAGATTAGAATAGAAGTCTTCTTTCTTGATTAGCAAGCTTTCTAAATCTGGTCTCACTTGTACTTCCTAGAAACTTATTCACATGGACCCACAAATCTGAGTTTTAATTGTAAAGAATTAAATCTGAACTTCTATCATAAAAGTGGGCCTATTTGATGCGTGTAACATGAGTGTGGGACCCCTCTTTTAGGACTTCTATCTTGGCTTGAACTCTTGCTCCAAACTTTCCTTCTTTTTCTCCTTTTTATTCTCCATCATGGGGCTCCACTTTAACTTGAATAAGACTTCCTCAATTCTGAAATTCTTCTCTTTGCAATGGATGTGGACCCCCCTTGGGCGTGTAACCCTAGATTGGGTTTTCTTTCTTTTTTCTTCTTTCTTTCTTTTGCTTTTCTTCTTTGATTAGAATTTCTTTCTCTAATTCTTTCCTTTTTGAATTGTAAGTTCCTAAAGAATTAGAAATTAGTCTTGAAATCTGGAATAGCTTGGATGGGACCCACCATGGCCTACTTGATATTCACGCCCAACATGTCTTTTTAATTACTCTCTTTTTGCTCCTTTTACCTTTGCATAAGAATTAACAAAAACTATGTAAAATCAAATAAAATAACTATACTAGCACAGATGAATCATATATTAGGGCTTAGATTGCAAACAGTTAAGCACTTATCACTGGTAGACATAGTTTAGTGCCACGAAACAAATATCCATCATGAATACTGAAGTACGGATGTAGAGCTTGTTCGCCATTGAGAATATCAGTGAAGATGTGGCCAAAATCTTTATATGTAGGATACTCTCGACGAATTTCTTCGAAGCCCAGAATAGTGATAGACAAGAAATTCAATAAATGCTTACGGCGGCTCCACGCATCTGCAACTTGACTTTCTTTACCGGCCTTGTGTCGGATGACAAAAGTGAATTCCTGAAGCTAGGAGTTGCACCTTGCACAATGTGCACGCAATTTCTGCTTAGAATGTAAATTCTTAAGGGCTTCATGATTAGAGAATGGAACAAACTCTTCTCCGATTAAATAGTGTCTCCGATGACGGGGAGTCTACAACCACAGCATATAGCTTGAGTTCATAAGGAGAATATGTCTTCTTGGATTCATTGAAGCTTCTCATTGTAGATGACTTTCTGAACTAAGCACGCCTCTAATACCAGCAATTAGATGCATCACAATGAACTTCAAAAACCTGATTGAAATTTGGAAGGCATAAAACCGAGATTCTGTCATCTTGCGTTTGATTTGAAATGCACGGGCACCCGCACTAGTCCATTTGAATGCCCTTGTTCATACAGTCAGTAATAGGTTCCATTATGCTACAAAACTACCTAATAAAACGCCTGTCTTGTTGCAAGCCCATGGAAACTTCGAACCTCATATAAAGTTGTCAAAGTGGGCCAATCAATAATAGCGTTCACTTTGGCGAGATCCACCTCTACACCTCAAACAGTAATAAACATAACCCAAGCAAAGCACAGAATCAGTCATAAAAGAGCACTTCTTGAGGTTGATGTAAAATTGTCATGACACAGGGTGCTAAGCACACACCTCAAATGATCAAGGTGTTCTTTCTTTGACTTGTTGTATATCAAGATATTATCAAAATAAACCACAACAAATTTGCCAAGAAAGGGGCGCAATAGCCGGGTCATCACACGCATAAAAGTGCTTGGTGCATTAGAGAGACCAAATGGCATCACTAGCCACTCATAGAGGCCATCTTTTGTTTTGAATGTTGTTTTCCATTCGTCACCTGGTCGGATGCAAATCTGGTGGTAGCCGCTGAGCAGATCAATTTTGGAAAAGATAGCGGATCCATGCATCATATCTAACATATCGTCTATCCGAGGAATAGGAAAACGATACTTCACCGTAATTTTGTTGAAGGCACGACTGTCCAAGCACATACGCCAGCTTCCATCCTTCTTTGGTGTAAGGAGGGCTGAACAGCACAAGGACTTAGGCTCTCCTTGATGTACCCCTTTTGCAATAAGTCATCAACTTGGCACTTCAACTCGGCATGTTCACTTGAGCTCATCCGATAAGCAGGTAGATTTGGCAAAGATGTTGCAAGAACTCTAAGCCTATAGCATGTTGTAAATCTCACATTGGGGGTAGCTCTTGCATATCTCGCATTGGAGGTAGCTCTTTTGGTAGTTCATTAGGAGTCAAATCAGAGAAATAATGAACACAGGCTGAGCTTCAGTAGGAATACAGGAATACGAATCTTAGGAGGCTCCTCCACTTGCTTAGTGAATAATGTAACATCACATTTTGCTCTTTGGTTTCTTCCTCAAATTTACGCATAGTGAGAACATGTGGATTGGATGTAGTAGGAGTTGCTAGAGAAAATGCTACTAGTGGCAATGGAAGAAGGTCCACCATTTGTCATTTCCACTTGAAGAATGCATATGCTTCTTTTGATCAGTAATTACCTCTCAATCGAAGAGCCAAGGCCAACTAAGAAGTATATGAGCAATGTTCATTGGAATTACGTCACACCATATTTCATCTTCATAAATGCCAATTTTGAAAGAATCAAACATCGGCGGGTCAAAGGATGGAATGATCATTTACCCATGGAACCTTGTAAGGCTTCGGGTGTTTTTCAATAGGCAATTCAATTTATCAATCACTTCCTAAGCAACAATATTCATAGCACTTCCCCCGTCAATAATTAAATTAACTCAGCTTACTTTTGCATCTCACAACACATCAGGAGATCGAAGTTCTCCACCGATTTCTTCTTCTTGTCATTGTTTGGTAAGAGTCAGCATATGATAAGTATAGGACTGCCTTCTTCTACAGTGGTAGGGCCTCTAGGAAGAGGACTGACCGTCCTTCTTGCTAAGTGTCCTGCTGTTCATTCCGCTGGGGATCTCAAGGGGTGGTTCCATCTCAATGTGTTCATCATAATAGGTTTATTTTTCACAATAATAAAGATTTAGAACCTATGGGCAATCAATGGCAAAGTGACCGGGTTGACCACAACACCAAACGTCATTCCGCCGATCCTGCCTTGGAGGTCCACGTCCTAGTGGCATGGCACCCCGCTGGTTTTGTGCAAAAGGATGTTGATTAGGCTGGTTGGGTTGCTGCCTCTGTGGTGGACGATAACCTTGTAGTGGAGCACAGTTATTCTGGAATTCTGGAGTTGGGCGATAACCTTGTGGGGGAGCATGATTATTTTGCATATCAAGAACTCTACGAGTCATTGATTCTCCGGTTTGAGTGGGGGAGCATGATTATTTTGCATATCAAGAACTCTACGAGTCATTGATTCTCCGGTTTGAGTACGTAAGCATCTCATATTGGTGACCGTAATTCCAGTTCAACTCTTTTGCCTTGTTATATATTTCATCAACTGTATCAAAATCATCATGAGGACCTCACGCTTAATTTCTTGGCGCAAACCAGTTCAATTGCGTTTGATGAAAGTCCGGGATCCAAACCCTAAAAGGGGGGGGGGGTGAATAGGGTGAGCTTGACTTAGTGTAGGGCTGTCAAATGCCACACGATCCGTTAACACAACACAAACCCACACGATATTAATGGGTTTGGGGGCCTCTTAACGGGTTCGTGTCGTTAATGGGTTGGACCTAGAGGTGGCAATCGGATCGGGTTGTGCTTCGGACCCGTTTATTAAACGGGTTATACAAGTCTAACCCGCATCCAACCCGTTTAACCCGCACCCACAACGGGTCAACCCGACCCGACCCACTTAAACTCGCATAACCATTGGGGTCAGGTCGTCGACCCGCAGAACCCACATCCATCTAGTAAATCAATCGACTCAACCATGGTTCCCTGCTTGACCAAACTGACTTTTAAGCTCAAATTTAGTCTAATCTCATTTCAACAATCATTTGATGAGCATTACGTTGCTTTCTATTAATAAAAAGCGTGGGGTTGAATTGGTTAAGGTCCATTTATTTTTTTTTAGCATATGCATTAAACAATCAAATTCAATTTTAGCTTAAATAAGCGGGTTATGCAGGTCAAGTGGGTCAACCCTAACCCGACCTGCTTAATTGCGGGTCATGAATACTTGACCCATGACTGACCTGCCTATTAAACGGGTCGGGTTAAACGGATAATACGCAGGTCGGGTCGATTTGGCGGGTCGGGTCATATTTTGCCACCTCTAGTTGGACCCTTAACCCGTTAAATTAGTGGGTCGTTAACGAATAAAACCGGTAACTCATTAACAACCCGATACAACCCGCCAAATGATAAATGACATAAATTATAAAATACAGAGGGGTATTTTGGTAAGTTTGAAAAGGTTTAATGAAACCCTAAAACCCACATATAAAAGATCCTTTTTTCTAACTCATTCACTCTCATTAGCAAAAGAGTGTGTTAATTGACATGGTCCGAAATAGACAAATTATTTAAAGGGTTAGCAGGTCGTGTTGTGTAACCCATTAAATAAATGGGTTGTGTTCGTGTTTGATTTTTGACCTTTTATTTAATGGGTCATGTATGGGTTGAGGTGATTAACACGAATGTGTTAATCCGCAACCCGAATTCGTTAACACAACACGATGACAGCCCTAACTTAGTGACCAATTATGCCAAATCTTAA